>JAPFTC010000230.1:0-31934 GCA_030779165.1 Fusarium sp. MBC 441
CCCCCCCCCCCCCCCCCCCCCCCCCCCCCCCCCCCCCCCCCCCCCCCCCCCCCCCCCCCCCCCCCCCCCCCCCCCCCCCCCCCCCCCACAACAGGGTAGGGAGCGTGGGATAGTTAGTGGTTCGCACGGGGGGTCTGATCACGCCTTACAAGAGGACGCGGGATGCACAAAGGTCTAGGCTGATGAACCCAAGCCGTTGAGATCCATGAACAGGAGTTCGCAGGAGGAGAACTGTGCACTGCATTTGCGGATATTGTACCGCAGTACGGTACATGGACGTTTTTGCCAAGCCACGGCAAGGGATGAGATGAGAGAGTACTGCTCGTTGTCTGGTTGTTTCAATAGTTTACGATTTGAGTTTCAATTCACGTGAAGTTTATTTCAGCTGATCAAACAGGGGGTGGATGTGCTTTGATGCTGAATGGCAGAGCAAATCTACTGAGTATTGCTCCGTATTACACAGTACAGTACCTCGGTAGGCTGCCCAACCACCACCACTTCAGGTCCCATGAACCCGTCAGCTTGGGTCGAAAAATGATGTGTAGCACCCCTTCCCACGCTGCTGGGTCACCACCATGTTCCATCCCGCTTCCGAAAGTCAAAGCTAGAGAGGATATGAGCCACCTCGTTCGTGGGATATATCCCGCAAACCTGGGCGGGCACGCTTGTAAATCATCCCGTGCCCCTAAGATCCAAGCCTCCCTTGAAGTTTTGGGACGAACCCCAAACCCGTGGCGATGGCTGCAATTCGATCGATAAAGCAAGACAGAGAGAGCCTGAAATAACAAAAAAGCAAAAAAGGGGGCAAGGCACGGGTATGCTAGGCAGCGCCAGTGACAGCGAACCCAGCAGGATGGGTTGCAGTGTCTGAGCGTACACCAAATCCCATCCTTGGGGGGGCGGGATTATTTGATTTTTCTTTGGGTAGGATGGAGATTTTCCCTCCCAAGCTCTTACACACAGACGCTGGCCGGGTTGTCATCCCCCTCTCTGTGGCGCTGAGAGGCCGCCCTGAGCCACACAGCGACGGCCTCTAGGAGCGGTTCGTCCCTCCAGGACGGCACGAGGCGCACGGCAGACGGAGGATGGAGGGGGGCGGACCACGCCGGGGGCCCTGCTGCTCTCTGCCGTCTCTGGTCGCACCTAATCTCCCCTCTCCCAGGCCGACGGAGCGGAAGAGGGGGAGATCGATCGCTGAGAGGCCGACACTACTGTAACCACACAGACCTTAATCCACGGCCCGACGAGACGGACGGCATGCCCACTTGTTCGTTTGTTCAACTACTCGGATCGTTTTCCTCACTCGCACGAGCAAGCACTGACGTTGTTCATTCAGCTGCCGTGTGCATTGCGATACGTACTTCATTCGCAACTTGCACCAATCTTATCAACCACCGGCCAAGAAAATACCCGGTGGGTCGCCCCCCAAAGATGATAGATCTCATCGCTCAGACGCGGCGCAGTGTTTCATAGAAAGATCCGTCCATGACTCGCCCGTGCTCCGTTTGAAAGACAAACAGCAGGAAACCATCACCAGCTGAAAAAGGACACTCCGAAAAGGGTGGGCTCAAACCCCTCCTCCACCATCGACGGGTTGCTGCTGGATCTGGCAGCGGCTTTGGCAGAGAGAAGAGGGCTGCCTTGGATGATGCATCTCTTGCTATGCCATGTCATCGCTCAAATCGGGCTGCGAGATCTCTCTCGAGTTACATCCCCTGCCCCGCATCTCATCGACGATCATGGGTCACCACCAACCAACCAAACCCACATTCAAGATCCCCTCTCCGAAAAGAGACGGCAAGACACAAGAATGACGAGTCGCGTTGAGTACGGACTTGCTACCGCATGTGACGAGGGAGTGCGTTTGTGAACCTCTCCCCCAACCCACACGTGCCCTCAACGCAAGCAAGCAAGCGAACACACGGCACAAAAAGAAACAAGAGAAAATTCCGAGTGTCTGTCTCTGATGCACACCATAGTCCACCCAGAGACATGGATGCGCAATCTCCAGCCCTTTACACCACCACAAACGAGACGGACAAATAGGTCGAATCGCGATTCAAACACCCCCAAGTCATGGCTAATTACCCCCGGTCCATGGATCAAGCACCTCTAGGGGGAAAATCAGAGGCCAATAAAAAGACAAAGAAGCCTTCTCGTCTCTTCTCTCTTCCTCATCAACCGCGGCCAACGGGGGGGAACTAATGCTGCTACTAAATTCTGCTACAGTCACTACTGCTCAGCTCTTTTCTCTTTATCACTTCTCACATTCCCAGGAGATGGATGCTTGTGGGATTGAGCAAGGAGGGGCGTATGTCTTTTGCTCAAACGAAAAATCAAGGGATCAGGCATGTTTGCGATGGTGGCTTCCACGCACTCTCCTGTGATGTGATGTGATGCGATGCGATGACCCGATCCAGGTTTTATGCCCATCGGCTTGACATCGACAGCGTGTCAGCCAATTGACCGAGACAGGATGGAAATACTGAAAAGCCTCATTTTTTTCTGCTTTCCCATGTCATAGGGAACCTTTACGCGGGTCTTGGCAGGGCGAAAATGTGCGGCACAGGTTTTGGATGGACCATGATCCATGGGGCGATAAAAGCCCAACTCTCACGATAGGACCGCAGCTCTTGACCCAACTCCATGGTAACGATCCCAGGCAAGAGGCGACACACAGCCTCAGGGGATGATGTGCAGCGCTCTCTTGTCTCTGTGAGCGCTCATCTTTTCCCCGTCACAGCGGAAGGCGGATGATATTCCCATCCGGCCCTATCCCAAAGGGTCCAGCCGCTCACCGAAAAGGTGTAGGTACCCCTGGTCTCTTTTTGCAAGATGCGCCAGCCTCGTTTTTGTGAGATGCGACAAGAGAGAGAGAAAGCCGGGCCGCTTCGACATGGGAGGGAGTGCCCGAAAAGCGTCGGTCTACGTCCATCCTTACCAGACCTTGCTTGCTTTCCCGACGTCGATGTGATGCAAGATGAAGGTTCTTGGTTGTCGGGCGACCAAGGTGCGGGACGCAAGGGGTTGATGGTGTGAACCAGGGCCGGAATAGGCCATGTGCAGACTGGCAAGTGAAGGGAAGAGAAGAGAAGGAGAAGGAGAAGATGCTGACGGAGACTCCATCGTCTCGGCTCGGTCACGGATTGAGTCTCTGTCAGATCTCTTGTTGGTCTTGGTGGTTTGTCGTTTGCTTTCTTTTTCGGTTCCAAAGCTGCGGCGGCCGATGGGTGTGCTGTGGCTTCGCGCCAAACGAAGCCACTGGTGCCTCATCCCCCAAGACCGGATGCAAGATTCGATTGTGGAGGTGCGTTTTTGGAGCTTGTGGGAGACGTCGGCCCCATCGAACCAGGGTCTGAGCAGGTGTGAGGTGACATCGTGCCCACCGAGAGAATATCGTCCCCGCCCTCTCGAGGGTCACTCGGTCCCCTGCGTCTGCAGTCTGCAGTGCTGCACCTCTTCAACCTGGCTCCAGCCCAGTCCAGCCTGGGTAGGCATAGGCGTGCCCCGGGCCGCGCCTCACCTCTCGACGCACCGCACTCACGCCGAGGCTGTGATGCCAGCCGCGATAATGCGATATCCGATATCTCCTCTTGTCTCTTTTGAAATCGCATGGTTCAAACACCTCGATTCTCACCACCCTTGTCTTGTTCCGCCCATCTCGTCGGGATCAGAGTAGGATACAGTGGAAGCCCAGCGTCCTCCTCCTCGCTTGTCCCCTTTGGCCTTCCTCTTCCAGCCTCGAATACCCCGTCAACAGGATCGTAAGGCAAGGTCTTGCGCCCCTGGAATCTCCAGGGGAGGGCCGGCAATGGCCAGGAACCTGAACAGCCATTGTCCTCGCCCGAGCACTCGGGATCCGGGGAGTTATGGCGGAGGGGACACCGGCCGCTGAATTTGGGCCTGAGCTATCAATATTTCGGCTCGTCCCGTCTCCCAACTCGCAAGCTCTGCCTCTTGCGGTCCGGTGTGGTGCCCCTTTTGAGGCCTGACCATCCGGTGACAGCATCCTTTGCCGAAAGTTTGTCGGCTATTCTTGGGAATGGGGAACTGGGACCCGTTCAACGTGCCCGGTTGATTACTTACTTCTCGTCCCTGGCCCTACTCTATGCGAAGAATTGCAACTGTGAGTGATCATGCTCTCTCGCTTGGCCATGCTTCATCATGGATGCTCGGCGCTACCTCACATCGATCGGGAGCGAGCGCCCTCCATCACAAGGCCGTGATATCCATATCCCAGCAGGGCATTCCTCTTGAGGGAACCTGAACCGCGGATCCAACCATGCTCACAGTGGGACCCTCCATCTTTCCTCCTTCAACATCTGCCGGGTGGTTCCTGATTGATACTCACAGAGTCAGGCCAGGTCAAGGGCAGGCGAGAATTCCGCACTGGAGCATGGGACTGTGCCTCGCGAGGAGCTCGTGCTCGTACAGGATAGAGGACGACGCACGATTCTCAACGACATGCAGGTCCTTCACTCAACATTGCCGGGATTGCTTGGGCCAAGCGGACAGTTCTAGAGCAGAGAGTCGTCGAAGTCGGCGCTTACTTGCCATGTCGTTTGCGTCATGGATCGCATCGACGGCGCAGAAAAGTTTCTCGCCGCCTACGTGCAGTGCAGCTCAGCCCCTGAGACGGGCCTCTCCTTGGGTCTGAAGACGAGCTCTTCAGCTGCCAGCCCCCTTTACTGGCTGGGGTGACCTTGCTGAGGGACTCGAAGATGAGCTCTGCAATAGTTTGCGGCTCTTTGACTGAAGCTGGCGGACGAAAAAGTCTTGGTCGAGGGACACGTATAAGCAGAGACGGGGCAAGAGAGGTTGGGAATATCCATCGTCTCCTCTACTCTGGTCTGTGCTGTGCGTTACACTGACGTCCAGCTCAGCAAGGGCACTCGGACCCGAGAGAGAGCCTTTCCACTCCGATTTCTCTTCTTTGGACTACATGATGGATGTTGAATGGACTGATTCTCGTCATGGCTCAAAGAGTCGGGGCCTCAAGGGGGCATGTGCGTTCCCCATGTGCGGCAAAGACCCTGGGGCTAACAGGAGCTGAAGCTGGAGGAGGCGGGAATTGTGTCAAGCCGGGTTCCTGGTCTAGAAGAAAAGAGGGGAAAGTTGACTTCGGAGAAAATTTCTACGGCCGTTTTTTTCTTCAACGTCCTGGGGTATATCGCGTGGCAGGGTAAGGGGCGGCTACGATGCGGATGTAACGGGTTCGTCTGGTGTAGCAGGCAGAAGAGGACAGAGCGGAGAAGATCGGAAGAGGCTCAGGCAATCTGTGGTGTGACTCTCTGCTGGGCCTCGGGATTTTGAGGAGCAGTGAAGAGGGGGGGTGTTGAGAGTTAAACGGTCTATAGGTGAATCTGTATCTCAGGGGTTGCTTGCTCTCGGCTGGAGAAGGAAAAAGCTGGGGTTTCTTTTCTGACGTGGTTGATGATGTGTAATGCATTGTCTGTAAGTGCTTGGTCATGATGGCGATGGGGCTGGATGAGGGCTTGGACAAAGCAAGCCACGGTGAGTTGTTGGACAAATATAGGGTCTTGGGAGTTGTAGAATATGCTGATAAAGGTTTGCTATTATCTAGAAGAGCCAATGGCAAAAAACAACCGAGTTTTGGCTGGTTTTTATTTCATTGATATCATGAGTTGTCGTGGTCATGATTGTTTGTGGGGTGGGGCTATAGGGTAACTGGCTCGAGTTTGGGTTGGAATAGCATCATGACTGACACTTGATCACTGGGATAGGAGACGGACAGTGATTTGATGCTTTATTACATAAAATGATTATTTGTATTTGTTTGTGTCTAATTTGTGTTGTTTCGTATCCATCAAGGCTGTTATCAAGGACCTTAACTCCAAACTGACGTTTACACCACGTCTGACAAGCTGTCCTTCATCTATCGTGTAACCAACATGACGATGCAAACGTCCAAGATGAACTGCCGAAAAGAGATAATAGAAATACCGAAGGTATCACCAATATCTGAATCACACTCAATAAGCCATACACCTCTAAAAGAACAACTCGACTCTGACTCGAGACATCATCAATCATCTACACCACACATATTCATTTCACCACACCCACCAACAAACCCGAGAAACAGACAAACACGGCCATGTGCACCCTCATCTACCGAAAGTACGACTGCACAAAGTGCCAACGCCGCGTCCGAGACGATAAATGGATCGAAGAGTGCGAGAGAGTCAGGGCCGGCCGCAAGGGTATATGCGAGGCCAAGTTTGAGCACGAGACGAGCTACGTCCCAGCGGATGAGTGTATTGTCTGTGAGATGGAGAGGAGAAAGAGGGAGGAGGAGGAGGAGGAGGAAAAGCATGCTGAGAGGAATGCCATGGAGCAATCGGGGTGCAGTACAAGCTGAGGACGGGCTGCTTCATGAATGAATGATGATGTTGTAGTGGCTTATGAGCGTTGTAATCGTCTTGAGAACGTTTAGCTCTTCTTTCAGTCTATATCTAATGAAGCGACATTTCAGTTGACCCAAACCCATGCCGTATTGTATAGACCTCCCAACGCCATACCATGGATACCATACCCTTAAACCCATCGCGGCAAGTAATACTTGACATTCTCATATACCAAGAATGTCACCCAAGTCGCAGGCATAACCCTCACAACCCCGGGCATCAACCCACGGTAGAACCCCCTCAGCCCGTCCTCCTTCCAGATCCTCACTACGACACCCCTAATACCCCGTCCGAACCTCTCATCCGCCTCGTAGTTCTGCAACCGACTCCGGAGCACTTGGTAGGGATACGTCACGGCGCCAGCAACAAGCTTTGCGGCGCTCGAAAGAACAACCGTCGCCTCGGGCGTCATGGGGGCGTCTCTTGGAACGCCGTGCTTCTCCTGCCGCCGAGCGTAGTACCACCGCTTTGCCGGCTCGTACACGGCGAACTGCACCGCCCCGTGCGACACGCCTATCAACGAGACGCCCAACCCTCGGTACAGACCCCGAATACCCTCGGTGCTAAGGATTGAACGCGCGCCCGATATCATTGAAGGGTATGCGCCGCGTGCGCCGCGGTCAGAGGATACCATGCGTGTCTTGAGGACCCAGACGGGGTTCGTCAACGCCGACGTCGATGCGCCGGCCAAGGCGCTCGCGACAAAGTAGTCCCCCGCCGAGGGGTTACCACCGGGTCGGCTATGCCAGGCGGCGAGGGCGCGCTCGAAGCGCGACTTGAAGAAGAAGAAGGAAGCCCAACTGGAAGCATTCCCGACGAGGTTGGGCGTTAAACCGCGGTAGAGAGAGGCGAGAGGTCTGGGGTTAGACGTTAAAGAGCGGAGGAGCGAGACCGTCGTAGGGCGAACGGCAGAAGATGCAGAGCTGCGGTAGACTAAAGAGAGTTTGTTAGTTATATATGTACACTGGAAGTTGAGGAAAGGTCATACTTTGCATGCGAGTCTTGACAATGTCGAGAGGATGCACTACCAAGGTCGCGACGGTACCGGCACTGAGGCCGGCGATGGACTCGATGGCCGCGGGGGAGAGACCCGCATGGTTGAAGTCGGGCATATAGTAATGAACAGATTAATCTATAAGAGACTGTCACATTTTATGAACAACCGTAAGAGAGAGAGTTGTTGTTGTTGTTGTTGAAGATGGTGGGTTTTTGATACTAAAGATGGTTGACATAATCTTTTTTTTCTGCGGTCCAGAGCGGAGCTATCACGGAGGCTATGCCGAGCTTTCGACGTCACAAGGCGCCTTGTTTCGGCTTCATGAACCAAGACGCCGATTCAACAAGATTAACACAGTCGTAAAAGAATTAAGAGTGGTTTTTCTTTCTCTTCTCGTCCTGGACTTCTAGAGCCCTTCTCTCAGCATGATACATGGATTTCATTTCGTACAATCAACCCCTCGCTTCCCCCTCCCTCTCAAGCATGCGTCGGATTTCCCGGCCATCGATTATACACGACATAAAACCCCCAACGCCCGTGAATGCTGGTGGTTTTGCTGCTTCAGATCTTTTTCTTTCTTTGAAAAGATAATGTACATTGTAAGGTTTGTTTATGGTGTTTTGCTCTGCGCTTAGGAGAGAGGGGAGAGGAGGCTGTGTCGGGACATGTTAGTTGGGATATTCAGATGTCAAACAGCTCGTGGGGATTTGGGCATACCGGATGACCGAAGGTCGGGGCTCGCTGCGGGTGTAGCCTATCGAGAGGAGTTAGTATTGTCGTTGAGATGAATGTAGTTCGTTATTCGAGCATCTTCGTACCGAGGTAGAGGATCAGAGGAAGGTAACCACTGGAGGACAAGTTAGTCATATTGAACATTGCAAGATACAAAGAAAGAATCAACATACTAGTGAATGGCGACGCGAGAAACGTCAATGAGCTTGGCAATGCGCTCCTGCACAACTCCATTAGTGATCCCTCCATACCCATACTCTCGAGCTATCGCATACCTTGGACTCTTCGGAGAGGGCAAACATCTTGAAGACGGATTGTAGTCGAAACGAAAAGTCGAAACCTGAAGAGGACGGGCGACGAGATAAATCTCCAATGGGCGCGGGAAATTCGTTTAAAGACGCTTCGAGGCTGATGTATCGCAAAGCGGCGGGCGTTGGATTGACGTTCCCCAAAAATTTCGGCCGGGTTCTGGAAAAATGTTCCACCTCCGAACCTGGCTTGCGCGGGCCAACTTCGGCAAGCCACACCTTGAAACCTTTACCTCGCTGTGGCTGGTGACAAGGCTGACACCAGCCTCTGGCCAAAATTTCCCTACCAAAGCTTCCCCCAGACTTCAAGGTGACACCAAGCTTCACCATCATCATCAAAAACTCTGGGTTTTCTTTGCTTTTGCGCTCTTCTATCCAGGGATTTTACGAATCGCAAAGGAGTAAGCTCCTCATAACAAACCGTCATCATGGCGCAAAATAGGCATTGGTAAGTTCCCCAGTCGCAAGGCTTTACACCCTCCAAGCTAACACGCGCGCGCTTCAGGGAGCAGGACAAGGAGGCGACCGTCTACATCGGCAACATCGACGAGCGCGCGACATCTGCCATGGTATACGAGATCATGCTCCAGATGGGGCCCATCCACAACATCCACATGCCTCGCGACCGCGTCACCCAGACGCACCAGGGTTTCGGCTTTGTCGAGTTCCGCACGCCCACCGATGCAGAGTACGCGGCCAACGTCATGAACGGCGTCAAGCTGTACGGCAAGTCGTTGCGCGTCAACAAGGCGAGCGCAGATAAGCAGCGCGCAGCAGAAGTTGGCGCTGAATTGTTCGTCGGAAACTTGGATCCCATGGTGGATGAAAAGATCCTCTACGATACTTTTAGCCGCTTCGGTCCGTTGTTGAGCTTGCCCAAGGTCGCGAGGGAGGAGTCGGGTGCTAGCAAGGGATTTGGTTTTGTCAGCTTTGCCGACTTTGAGAGCAGTGATGCTGCTATATCGAACCTGCACGGCCAGTATATTCTCAGTAAGGAGGTTTCGGTGCAGTATGCCTTCAAGAAGGATGGAAAGGGAGAGAGACACGGTGATGAGGCTGAACGAGAGTTGGCTGCCCAGGCCAAGAAGCGCAACATTGTCCCCGAAGCACAGCCTGTTCCTCAAGCGTTTCTTCAACCACCACCAGCTGCGGCTCCCGCGCCCCCAGCTGGTTTCGATCCGACTGCCATGGGTAGGATGCCTATGGGTGCTCCTCCACAAGGCATGCCCGGTGGCTTTGCTCCTCCGCAGCGCGGTCCATCACCGTACAACGCTGGTGCTGTTCCTCCCCCGGGAGCACCTCCTCGCGGCTCGGGTCCTCTACCCCCAGCGCCGTCTGGCCTACCTGCTCGGCCACCTCAATCACAAGCCGGATTCACCAACCCGGCCGACTTCCACCCCGGCAGCTTCCGACCTCCCTCAGGATCCCCCGCGCCCCAAGGATACCCAGCCGCTCCCCCGCCCGGTTTTCAACCTCCTCCACAAGGCGCTCCTGGCGCTCCTGGCGCTCCTCCTCCAGGCTTCATGCCTCCCCCAGGCTTCCAGCCGCCTCCTGGATTCCGTCGGTGAACACACTCCTCCCCAAAAACATCACAAGGACCATATCTGGCATAATATTCTCTCATCTGAGCTTTAAAGACTCGACCGAGTCGTAGACTCCATTGATCAGACCGTTGTTACGGTCAAACAAACGACCTCGCGTCGTACATCTAATTACCCCTTAAACCACCAAAGGAAGAAGACCATGGACGTCCATGGTCAGGTATCGTACAGACCTCCTTAAAAAGACCCCTCCCCCGAATTGGTATACAAATCATCAAAAATGAATTCCTTCCTCTCTTAAAAAAAATGCGGCCAAATACCATGCTCCAACGCCGGATTTTGAACCTCCTCTTCTTACCCCCCTATTCAACAACGCCCTGAAAATGCCTGCCCTGCCTCCATCGTCGCTTTTTCCCATTCTCGAGCCGCTTCCTCATGTTGGCCTTGAACCTCGTACGACTGTGCGAGCATGCCGTCCGCGACACTCTGCCATAGGACATTACCGCTGCGATGCGCCTGTTTGGCTGCCGCCAGTGCGCTCTTGAGGGCCTGTTCGCCAATGACGTTCTCAAACAGCCGGTTTCGCATGATGGCAAGCGTCACGGCGGCGCCCAGCACATTGTTAGTGGACTTGGACCCGCCCATGGCGGCTTGGATGTGTTGCTTCTGTTGGTTGAGCTGCTGTGGAGGATCCGTGGTGATGGCAGCCATGACGTTGTGCCAAGCCGTGCGCAGGTCGACATTGTGATGGCTCGAGCAAAGGGGCTGCAGCTGCTCCATCAAATCAAGGGTCTCTTGGTCATCCCGCTGCGAGTGGTGCTGCATAATCCAAAGCCTGTTGAGGCCGGCAAGCATGGCTAGCTCTCGATGCCCCGCCTTGACGCCTGTCCCGCGCTGAGCAATGTCGAATGAAGGAGCTCGGAAGATGTCGAGGGCGGTCTGGAGGTCTCCTGTACCCTGGTGATAGACACCAGATAGATAGATGGCTAGTAGCCTGAGGATGCCCTGCGTGGATGGTGTAATGAGAGTCTCGAGCTTAACGATGAACTGTTTCACCTTGTCCCATTGGCAGTGACTGGCTGTGAACAGGCCGAGCAGAATGTTGAGGTACGCTTGAGCTTCCATGCGCCACTCGCGTTGTTGAATGGCCTCCTGTAGTGAAACAGAAGGACCATAGCGAATGCCGGCAGTAGTGTTGTCCCCTGTCAAGATTAGCGACCGCTCATTACTTTCAACGTGAACATCACCTACAAGAATCGAGAATCTTCAGGCCCTCTCGCCAGAAATCGGAGGCGGGTCGACGAACATGTTGAGATTGAGATGTCTTGTGCAAGTTCGCCAAACCGCTAAAAGTGAAACTGACTCCAAGTTAGCCACATATACGCAAAACTGTCCAAGGATCAACTTACACAAGAGAAGTCAGCTCAATCTTGGTCATGAACGACATCACCAAGTAATCCACAGGTCCAGCATCTCCATCTCCATGACGGATAATGGCGGCTGTATCGCTGCTGATGGTGTGTGCCGTCGAGGGCTGCTTCTTGACGGGAATGAGAAAGTCGGACTTCACGTTATGCCAGTCGCCGCACTCGTCCAGCCGATTCTGCACCGCCCGCATCTTCTGAGTCGTCACATCTGGGCTCTGATGATTGATGCTCGAGGCAAGGTCGAGGAGCAGCATGAGCATGTCGAGCTGCATGATGTGAACCGACGGGTCGAACTGGAACTTGGCCGCCTGGGCGATACACTGCTGCACCTTTTCGATGTTTCCATCTTTAGACGCCTTGAGGAGAGTGAGTCCTTCAAGGAGTGAAGCGAAGGCGCTGATGGCATTGTCACCACGTGAGTTGGCCAGGACTTGGATGGAGCGTATGTTTTCGAGGGCGCTGGCGTCAGCGGTCTGGCCGACTTCCATGTAGAACGAGTTCTTCAGTAGCCTGAATGCATACGCCCAGTGTACGTGTTTGTACCTGAAAAGCCTGTTAGTACAAAGGTCTGGGAAATGGGTGTTCGCCTGAGACAACTCACGTCTCGCAGTCCGCGATATGGCGGTCGACAGCAGTCAGAGCAGCCTTGTGAGTTCGCTGAAATAGTAGCTTCAACTGGATATACTGCATACAATACTTGAGATCAGACATGCGGTGCTGTCACATTGGTTAGTTATGTCGAGCTGGGATGTTGAGGTTACACTCACCTTTTCACATAGTGAGATACCCTTGGCGAGCGCTGTCTCAGCCTCCATCAAATTCTCCGTCTCCTCTAGTAGTACAGCAGCGTATCGTAGCCGCATCCTCGCCTCTTGACGGGGGGATAGCCGACCGCCCTGTAATGATGCCTCCAAGCATGCCAGGCCCGTGGATATCAGTTTCTGGTACTCCTCTACGTGTGTATCATTCAGAGACATGGCGACATCGTGGACGGAAGCGCGAGCTTTGTCGAAGCACTCCTCGGCCACCGCTACCATGATGTGGACAGTCTCTGGTGGCCGAGCCTTTGGTGTGGTGGCCGGTGACTTCTTGGTGAGGCTCGGAGAGCGTGCAGTCAGAGCTGGGGAGTTGCCAACGGATGAAAGAGGACTGGGTTTTATTCGAGGTGTGGCAGCGCCGGGCCTTTGTTGGTGTGTTTGAGGTTGTGGTTGTGTTTGAGGCGGAGGGAGATGTTGAGATTGTGGACTTCCCAGCATAATATCCATGGGCGTCACAGTTATAGTGTCTTGTTGCGGCGGTTGAGCTTTGGGGGGCTCATGTCTTGAAGAGCTCTGTAGGTTTCCCATCGTGACTGGAGGGAGAGGTGGTAGTTGTTGAATATCCTGCAAATTCACATAGTGCATTTGCTGTGGTTCAGGTTGGGGAGGTTGGTGATGCTGCACAGGCTCGGGAGTAGGTTCAGGAGCTGCATCTTGGACAGGTCGCTGGGTAGTTTGTTGTGGCTGCTGCTGAAAGGACTGGGGTGGTGGCGGTTGGACGGGTTGCTGCCGCTGCTGCTGTATTTGTGGCTGAGGTTGCTTATGAACAGGTTGCGGAGACGGCTGGGAGACGGGTATTTGAGATTGCTGCTGGACATGGGTCTGGCGCTGTTGTTGGTGCTGCTGTTGATATTGCTGGCGTTGTTGCTGCTGCGCCTGCTGTTGAAGATGTTGCTGCTGTTGCTGCGTGTACTGCTGTGTCTGCTGTTGGGGCTGCGGCAATCGATATCCTTGACTCTGGGGAATCGATGGTGTCCTTTGTCGCGGTGAAGGAACCTGGTTTTGCTGCTGAAAGCGCTGCTGCTGCTGCTGCGGCGAAGCGACGGGCCGCTGATACATCTGTTGATGATGCGGCTGCTGAAATTGCTGCTGAAACATCATACCCTGACCCCCAGGCGATTGCTGCTGCTGCTGTTGCCACACATTAGGCGGCGGGACATAATGCGCGGCAGCTGCTTGCATCTGATGTCCTCCAAACACCTGGTTGTTGGTATCATATCCCTGATACGCCGTCGTTGGCATCCCCCCAAACTGCGCCATCTGCTGCTGGGCGTGTGTCGGCATATATGACTGCTGCCCCTGCTGCTGCTGTTGCTGAGGCATCGAGTAGAACTGCTGCTGTTGTTGTGGACTCGAAAACTGTTGATATCCGCCGCCGCCGCCGCCGCCGTATGACGGAGATGAATTCATGCCCGGCGTCGGCAGCGGCTGCTGCTGGCCCTGTTGGCCCTGACCGTGATAGGGCCTGTAGCTCATGGCCTCTCGCTCTCCGTGATGCAGAGTGGTCCTCGTCTCTCAGCATCCGATATATGTCTCGTCGTCGCGGGGCGCAGGCCGGCGCGATTCTGCTTCATGACATGGCGCTCTGTCGCTCTAACCTGCTTCCTTCTCTGCTCCTTCGGGCTCCCGCTCCCGCTTTCTCGTACGTGCGTGTGTCGCCCCGATTCGTCGGACCGTGTCGGCTTGCGATTCGATTCGCGACTCGATTTCGTTCGATCTCTTGACCTCGTGTCTCGTCGACTTTGAATGTGGTTGGTTTTCGGGCGTGAAGGACGGGAAACACGAGTGCGACGGGTTGGATCCCGTCGTGTCGCGGGGCTTCCTGATTGGTCGGATTTCAATGGCAGCTGGGGAGACTATTTTAGACTATGCATAGGTACGGACTTGAGTTGTGACCTCAGCCTCAACATCAGGGGTGCATTATCTTTCTCTTCATCTCAACAAACGGAAATGCAAACTTCAATTCCATCATCTTAAATTCGCATTCAAATCTCATTGTACAGGTACTCAAACATTGGCTGAAAAATACGTGATTATTATGCCGTCAAACATGAATGTTACTTTTCATCAAAAACCCCCGGATGCAAACAAATGCAAAAATCAACAAAATCAAGGCCCACGCTCGTTTCTATACTATCTCGAAAAACTTCAAGATATTTGATAACGTCCCTAGCGCCAGGGCATGCAACATCCCCATCGGGTATTAGAATAAAACACAAGAAAAGAAACGCGCAAACTCCACCAATGTCTTGCCTTGCTCATCCATCATAAGCATGTTTCCATCCAGAGCGCGCTCAACCCATGCAGACCCATTCAGCAAATACACACCATCGTGCTGTGCGATCTGCCAGCACGAGGCCTCTCCATACACCCTTCTCTGAACACTTGATGATTGTCTCCCAGGTGCCGCCGTCGCTAGCAGCTCCGCCACCCGAGAGACTTCCGCTTCCAACATGAATGCCCCTACGATCCTCCTTTCTCATAAGCCGCAGGATCTTTCCTCCAGGGGTCTGAATTGCGAGTTTGGCAGGCTTCTTCCCAGCCACAGTTCCCGTAGCTGAGCTTGGGGTCGAGCCACTAGCACTCGAGGCGTTGATGCTCAGCGCGGAACCTGGTCGGGCAAATGGGACGGGGCTTGTGCCTCCTGGGTTTGATGAGGGCGTCAGGGCAGATCCATTCGATAGCGAGCTTGGATGTTGTCTGATGGCAAAGACAAACGTGTTGTTCAGTGCCAGTCGTTGACATTGTGGTTGAACCACGTAGATGTCGTGTCGTTGCGCATGAGGAGTGGGATGCCTCGTGACAAACTCGTAAGGCGGGTTCTCACCCGTGTGAACGATGGGCAACGCAAACGCCATCGGATGTGGGATGTCCTTGATGCTATGCATCAAACCTCGCTTGCCCGCGTAGACCTTCAGGGTGCCCTGTCCCTCGTCTCCTGGTAGCACGGCCTTGATGGTGTATCGCTTGATTCCGTTGAACCACTCTGCCTGAGCCAAAGCCCTCTTCTTGACAATGTCACCACTTTCAAACACATCTCCATCAGAGTCTCGCGAGTAACCTCGAACCTCCACCTCAGCCGCGACTTCGACATCAGATGGAACATTGAACTTGATATGAACCATCTCCAAGTCCTCAATTCGAGTCAGAGCTGTGTTGTAGTCGACCATTTCGATCTCGTTGCGGAAGAAGGGTGCGCAGGCGCATGGCAAGTTGAGAAGTGTCTCATGCGCAACTGGGGGAACGATGTGCTGCTGGCTGTGATGCTCGGGAATGTGAGTCCAGCAAATCTCCAGTGGCCGACTGAGGAACCACCAAGAGTCGGCTGAACTGCTGCTGGCACTCGAGTAAAGACCTCGTCGAGGATATGAAGGGCTGGCAACACAGCAATCGATCATGCGCCATTCGTTGTCCACCATGACAGCGTTCCACCAATGGTTAGGCCGAGGCATAATGTTGATCTCAGACACTTCTCCAGGAGTCTTGAGATAGCCTCGCACGACCTCACAGTGAATGCCAACGGCAGAACACATTTCCATAACCAAAACAGCATACTCCTCAGCACACCCTCTCTTTGCTTGGATGACCCGTCGTGTATCGATTTCTCCTTCGAAATCCTCCTCCCAGCAGATCCTTTCAGATACCCATGTGAAGATGGCCCGTAGGCGCTGTACGTCGCTTCGATACGGGCGGCAGACATAAGTGGTGGCCAGTTGAATAGCCGTGATAGCAGGAGGAAGGCCGCTAATGAAGCGCGAGTTCTTGTCGACCTGGGATAGGTTGATGGCCGCATAATTGATGGGCTCAGGCACTGGCTCTCCATCCACGCCTTCGTCTCCCTCGACACTCTCGTAGAGCTCATCGACAGGATTCAGAGCCGGGTGGTCCATCATTTGGCATCGTTCTCGACGCTCAGTCAACTCTATTGTGCTGAGCGAGTTCGAACGGTTCACATCGCGACGGACCTGGACCCAATCGACGCCACCAGACAAGCCCATTTCGGTTGCAATGTCTCTGCTAGAAGGTGTGCTACCCAAACCACCCATGGGAGAGGATCCTGGTGGCATCGAACGGGCAAAGGGTGATGACTTGGGAGAGTCGATGCCCATTCCACCTGACACAAGTCCACCTCGGCTGCTGGCTACACCTGTCTTTGCAGTATCCAAAATCTTGCGGAAGATATTCCTCTTGGGAGGTTTCGGCTGGACAAGTCCTCCAAGTCCCAAGGCAGGATCGTCATGGAAGCCAACCTGAGTCTGCGGCCGCTGCAGTTGCTGAGCAGGGGCGTTACTGGCGTGACTGCTGTGGTAAGAGACTCCAGTAAAGGGTGAATCGGGTCTATCATTGTCCGGCTCTCTCAATCCTAGGGCACTCTGAGCACGGTTCCCGGACCTAGCAAGACTTCCCGCGCTGGTTGAGCTGAAGGCGCCTGCTGATGTTCCACTCCACAGAGTCCTGGAACTGCTCTGGGTCGAAGAACTGCTATTGCTCTGGTTTCCGGAGGAGGCGTTTGTCGAATTAGTCTTGGTTGTTAGGGTGCGGGCAACGCCTCGACCAATCTCATAAGCTGACTTCCGAGCTCTCAACTTTCGAGGTGGATCAGCAGACCGCCCCATTGACGACTTGGGCCGCTCGAATGGCACATTCTTAGGGGGCGGGGGAGGCGGAAGGTCGTCGATATCGTCCTCTACTCTCGAACCTTGCCGGTGCAACTGTTGAAACTGCTTCTCCATGCGCTCGACGTAGCTGCTGAGTTTCTCATCACGAGAGCCGCTCTGATAGGACACTTCCTGTGAAGATTCTCCGCTCCAAGTTTCATAACCTTCGTCTTGTTGCGCTATGCCCATTGATGTTCTAGGCCTGGATCGTTCTTGCGTCTTCCTGCTAGAACGCTGGGTTGAAACCATGTCGAATTGTTCCGGAGACCAGGGGTCGTGGTTTGGCTCTGGGGAGCCGCGATCACCAGGCCTTCTCGAGTTACCTTCAAGGACACCCAATTGCTCTATTACTCCATCCATAGCCTCTCTGAGGGGCGAAGGAGTCATCCCCCCAGCAGGTGATGGTGGAGCGGGAGACATAGCGCCAGGTGTGTACGCCCTATAGGACCTGTCGTCGAAGGAATTCCGCGACCTATGGCTCATGTTGGGAGGTGGTGGCCTGTAGGAATTATTCGAATTTTGCCTTGAGCCAGCAAAGTGGTTATATGAGGCATTGGATCCATGGCGAGACATTTCAAGAGAAGTCCTCTGAAGATCCTTCGAACCAGCCCGCGTCATTTGCCTATGAGGAGGCGGCGCTGGAGGGGGTGGAGAGTCCCGCCCTTGGCTTTGGTAGCTGGAAATTCGATGGAAGGATGGGACAGGTGATGGGCCTCTGGAGCTACCGTAGCCATGGCTATGATGCATTGGAGGAGCAGGAGAGGGACCCCTTGCGCCATAGCCATGAGGAGGCGCAGGCGAAGGGCCCCTTGAGTGGTAGCCGTGCATTGGATTTGGGGACGGAGCTCGTGAGTTGTAGCCGTGTGATGGTGCAGGCGAGGGTGCCCTGGGATCGTATCCACGGGGAGGCGCAGGAGATGGGCCTCGTGAATGATATCCGTGAGGAGGAGCGGGAGATGGGGCTCTTGGATCGTAACCGCGGGGGGGAGCGGGTGATGGAGCTCTTGGATCGTAACCTCGGGGAGGAGCAGGCGATGGGGCCCTCTGATCGTATCCATGAGGGGGGGCAGGCGATGGTCCTCTTGAATGGTAGCCTTGAGGAGGAACAGGCGATGGTCCCCTCTCAACCTCGTGTGTGCTGGGTGCGAAGGAAGCACCTGAATCTTGTCGTACTCGAGGTTTGGGAGGTTTGGGAGTCTCTTTGAAGACCTCGGGCTGCTTCGCGCTCGTGTAGTGAGGAGCCTTGGCGTATGCTTCGAATGGCTTTCGAAACGTCCTCGACTTGGTGGGCGCGTTGCTTGGGGTTGTGCTTGCTGGCGAGGGGACAGACTTGGTGGTTGGTCTGAATTCGGAAGGGAGAAGTTCGACAAAGTTGGATGGGAACGATCCGACGGTTCTTCGATCTCGATATAATCTGCCCACCCACCATGAACCGTCACCAGCATTCAAGCATTCTATCAGATCACCCTCGATGAATCCCAGATCACGTTTTGACTGTGGCGTACTGTCAGCGGCAGATTGATCGAGAGTTAAATGGCACAAACCTCTCCTCCCCAAGAGTAAACAGCTCGACACCAGCATGGAAACCGTGTCGGCAACGGTGGTGGAGCCGGTGGCATCGTAAAAGAATGAAGGACTAGAGATGAGGCCAAGAGCTAGACAGGATACAAGGCGTAAAGGCTTGTCTCGAAGGATCGAGACGCGTCAAAGGTGAAGCTTTACAGGGCGACAGACACAGGCATGTCAAACAAAGCTGGTCCAGACACACAAACTGCTAAGACACCAAAAAAAGAGTGGGAAACAATGAGCGTCGATGTGGACAGGGTCTCGTGGTGACCGAGGACGGAGAGGAATTCGAAGCACCTGCAAACGTCGTCGCGAACCGATGGGAGGAATGCTGCAACGAGACAATGGCCTTGTGATGAAGCGCCAGTTAGGATGGGATGAGAGACAGAAAATACAGAAGCGTCGGGTGGTGGGAAGAAATGATAGATGGGATGAGGCTTGAGGTCGCCTGTCAAAAAGTCGGTAGGCGGCCGAGGCGCTGGAGTCTTGGCCCTGAGCTCTGGCCTCACCGAGAAGTCTGGCCAGTGACAAAACAGAGGGGATCAGTCACCACGGCAACCGACAAGATCTGCCAGTTTTCCGGGGTGGCTGGCCAGCGCTAGTGGTCGTCCCGCCCACGACAGCTGTGCTTTAACCAGCTAGAGCGCTAAAACATGCGCTGAGACAGTCTAGCGGGCAGCCAACCGAGGGCTGGGCTGGGCATCTTCGAGCCTGGCGTGCCTGAGGCTGAAGGGTACGCAATTGACGAGAAGCTGGGCCCTGCTGTGCCTGGGAGCTGGAGGTGAGGCTGCTGCAGCATCTGTCGGTCCCCATCTCGACTCGGCCGGGGACCTTGCATGAATCATGGTGGCCCGGACGCCTTTTCACGGTGGATGACGGTGAATGGCAAGGAGATACGAGAGCTGATGAGCCGAGTGCGGAATGATGATGATATGGATGAGAATTGTGTTGCACGGGATGCACGAAAATGATTTGCATTTTGGGCGTCTTGTCGTGGTTACTTTTTGTGAGCACGAAGTTATTTCTTTCTTGGGGCAACGCAGAATGACGGCCGCCACGACGAGTAGTGATGAAAGGATTATTTCTTTTGATCTGGCCATTGATGGAACCGTCTCTCGGTGGTCTCATCCATTTCCCTTCTGAGACTTGCCTTTCTTGAATGAGCAATCGTTGACATCAAAAGTCTCAATTGTTGGGCGCAGCAAGCGGTTGAAGGGGCAATTGGTCTTGTGGTCCAGGTTAGGGCCAACCTACCTAAGCCTTACGCGAAAACGAATACTTCTGCTACCAAGGGAGGTACATCCAGGATGTTAAGCAATTGTCCTTAAGTTATGGCGAAAGAACATTGGGCATTAATGAAGAGACATTTGATGTAATATAGCTCAAGTTATACATGGATTATTCGTAAATCGCAAATAAACCTTGGTTGAAGTCATTGTTTGACCATGTTCGGCCCATTGTCTCGACTCCAGCGGACGGACATTAGGCGCTCCATAGCGCTAGGCAATGCACCAGGGGTAGCGAAAATGACCGGGGGTTGAGTTCCATTCTCTGAGCACAAGCGGCACAGGTCATGGGGCCTTGCCTCCATTCAACCCAAGGCCCTGGAGAGGACCGTCTTTGAGGTATGCGCCGACTGTATATAGACTCCACGACGCTGCATTCGCTCCAAAAGCCCTGGAACACTACGTTGAACTTGAATTCAAGAGATCGACTTGAACAGTCGAATCTTTATCAATTTTATCATTCGAAATCGCTTCATCCTTTGCCAATCTTCCCCGCCCCAGCTGTCCGTCCGTCGCTATCGAGCTGTCCCAATCGGGCTAATTGTAAACAAACCAGCGCTGAGGGCCTTAGCTTTAGGCTTCCCGGGGTCCCTGGCGCTGCTGTCCTTGACAACCGTCGCTACCTTGACATTAACATTGCGAGTGCCCGCAGACTTTAATAAACGGAGGATCCAGCTTTTGCTGCACTCGCTCTGCGCCTCGACGGTTCTCGATTCATTCCTTCAAGACACGATCAATCAATTCTCTCGCATCTTCCGTATTCAGCTTCATCCTCTCCCTCTTTCGACGTCGTCTCATCCGTTTGCGCCCCTGCCTGGTTCTTACCCGCGCCGAAACCGATAAAAACGTCTGGGTATTTGTTGCATGACGTCAATGCAAAATGGCCGACGAAGGCGTTGCTGAGCATTATCAAGTGCTTGAGGAGCTTGGCCGTGAGTCTTTAAGCGCCAGCTCTTTCTTTTGCATTTACTAATATTTCATCTTCAGGGGGAAGCTTTGGTGTCGTCTACAAGGGAATCGAGAAGGCGACAGGCGAGACTGTTGCCATCAAGCATGTAAGTCCTGCTCGCCCTTGGTTGCTGGGCCCACCAGTCAGACTAACAACCGCGTCCTCCAGATCGACCTCGAATCAAACGACGATGATATTCAAGATATTCAAGCCGAGATCGCTGTTCTGAGCACTTGCGCCAGCTCCTACGTCACCCAATACAAAGGATCCTTTCTTCGAGGCCACAAGCTATGGATTGTCATGGAGTATCTCGGCGGCGGATCCTGCCTGGATCTTGTATGTCTCCCCCGATCTGCGACTCGGAAGCTCAGCTACTGACAAGGCATAGTTGAAACCCGCCAACTTTAGTGAGACACACATTGCCATTGTTTGCCGTGAGCTTCTCCTTGGTATCCAGTACCTGCACACTGAGGGCAAAATCCATCGGGACATCAAGGCCGCCAATGTCCTTCTCTCCGAGACGGGCAAAGTCAAGCTGGCCGACTTTGGCGTCGCCGCCCAGCTGACCAACATCAAGTCGCAGCGAAACACCTTTGTCGGAACACCATTCTGGATGGCCCCTGAAGTCATTCAGCAAGATGGCTACAGTTTCAAGGCCGACATTTGGTCACTCGGCATCACAGCAATGGAGATGGCCAATGGCGAGCCCCCTCTGTGTCATATCCACCCCATGAAGGTCCTTTTCCACATTCCAAAGAACCCCCCCCCTCGCCTGGAAGGCAACTTCAGTAAGGAGTTTAAAGATTTCATTGCGCAATGTCTCACCAAGGATTATGACCGTCGACCCACAGCCAGGGAGTTGCTACGGCACCGGTTCATCCGCAACGCCGGAAAGGTCGAGGCCCTCCAGGAGTTGATTGCCCGTCGCCAGATGTGGGAGGCAAACCAAAACAGACAGAAGCACCCCATCTACTACCAGGAAACCCTACAGACCATGACTCCTAAGGACGAGCAACAGGAGTGGGTATTCGACACGGTCAAGTCGATCGCGCCGCCACCCAAGAAGCCCACGACAAAGCACCACCGAAAGCCTTCGTCCATCTTCTCTGCCGAAGAGGCGATGCGGAAGTTGGATGTCAAGGACGGACCTCTGGGAGGAACCTCTCCTGCCCCGGCCACTGTTCGAAAGTCGACTGTCCGCCGGACGCCATCCCTCGCTCAAAACACATCGATGCGGTCCAGTGGCTCGCCCCGATCATCCCTCCTCCCCAAGAAACCACTCCAGCCGGATATGTCCTTTGGAAACTCGGGATCGACTATGCGTCTATTCCGAAGAGTGCCCTCCGGCGGCTCAGACCACACCAGGCCCACCTCTCCAGATGACGTCTTTTGTGATGAGAACCTCCCGCCATCTATGGCGGCTCCTGTTGAGCCGTACGGCAAGGAAGCTGTTCTGGGACGTCGACTATACACCAAGGCTGTAGAGCCCTCGCTCGCCGAGCTGCATGCTCAAACTTCTGCGATGCAGAAGCGAGAAGCGCTGGCGAAGTTGTCGGATGCCTTTGCAGCCCTGGACGCGGTTGACCCCGAGGGAGCCTACCATCTCATGAGCAGTATGATGTCGTCCATGTCCCAGGATAACAAACTGAGCGCTGCTTTCCTTCGTCAACCTGCTCAAAAGATCCCTGATGACGGCACTCCTCAGGGTACTGTGATTGTCAAGAGCTCCACCCCTGTGAGCAGCCCGTCAAAACTCATGATGAGCTCCAGCAACCCTCATCTCCGAAGCCATCGACGCCGCCATGCTGATACGCCTAGCATGTATGAGAAGAACTTTAACAACCAGAAGGGGACCATTGAGTCCAAGTATCCTGGTCAAGAGGCCAAGGCTGGCATGGAACACTCCAAGCAGTTATCTGATGTTCTCTACTCCCGCTGGGTCGACAATCTTCACGTCCGGTGGCCCGCTGTCTAAGGCAGAACCACCTACGGCGTATGGAATCATGAGAGAGCGCCATGGCACGACACGAACGATTTGATCATAGTTCCTGTCCTACCCAATTTGTTGTACGATGTTTGTACGAGGATACTTGTACTCCCCATTTTGCATTTGGATGTGCTTTTCAAGCAGGGAATCGCACTGAGAAAGGAAAAGCGAGGCATCGAGGCTGATTCATGATTGATTGCATTTTCATCTTCATTTCGATGGCTCGGGAGATCCTGGATTCGCATGGCGCTCATGACATCTGACGGCCTCACTGGGTTGGCCTATTATTTCTCACTTCTGCCACTTGCACATGTTGTCTGTTTTTACTGCTATTTTGGAGCCAAGGTTAGGCGGCGTTACGAAGGCATTGCATTTTCATTTGGACTTGGGATCGGATAGGATGGGAGGGAGGCATATTTGGCTTTGATTGTTTCTACTGGCATGGGCATTGGTGTGGGAATTTGGCAAGTAGATAGATAGATATAGGCAGTATCTAGAATCACAAATCGAGTATTTGTACTCTGAACATCACGTTTGAGATGGAATACGCGCGAGAAAAAGTAGTGTGAAAGTGCAGGCCTGGTTGTGATTAAGGGGGTTGGTATTACAGTGCGGCGTGTTTGTTTGTTTGAGATACAAAGGCTTGCTCTATGCTGTGTTACGTTTCATCGCTTGGGCCAAGAGCCAGCTTGATCCTCCAGTTCTTGAACTCGTCAGACAGGATATCCCCATGGCCCGTCTCCTCTACTTTGAAGAGCTCGATGGTTGGCGATTGTGGTCGACGCTGTATTCTCCAGACGCCCTCGTCGTTGATGTTCTGTGTTAGCCCTGGCAATCAAAGTTAGTTCGTCAAACGCGTTATCTGTACGGGATGAAAGAGACGTACAGTCGAGTAAGTTGGCGGCAAAGTTGACGCACATGTCGGCATTCCACTTGGGATTCGGCTGGGCGTTGACCGTCTCAGGGATCCTGTGCGTCTCTATGTCTTGGGTGCTGACCAGGACACCGTCACGGGTGCGGAAACCGACGACGATCCGTGGGACGCCGAGGAGGAAGGACTGGATCCAGAACTTCATGAGCTTGCGGTTGAAGTTCTCCATGTCGCCTGGGTTTTGGATCTCTGCAGATGTCTTGAGCTCTACCCAGTTGATGGGCTTGCCCGGCTCTTCGGGCTTTGAGTCCCAGACTGTCAGGGGTGAGTGAGTGTTCAGCCCAGGGAATCGGAAGGAATTGGAAGAAACATACTGGCATCGACTTCACCGCCAAGGCACATGACTGTCTTGCCGATACCTGTGCGGACAACAGAGCAGTACTGGGCTTTGTTGTTGACGATTTCATTCTCGCGGTTTTCGATGAATTCACGAGAAGTCTCTGCCCATGGGCTTGGCAGTGTTGAGAGCGTCTCAAACTTGTATCCTGTTACACAACATCAACAAATGGTTCGACAGTACTGTTGATAATGGTTGATCTCACCCCAAAATTGCATCACCTCCAGAGGGGGGCCTCTTCTGCGTTTGCCATTTCCCTCGTTGGCTCTTGAGGCGACCTTGTAGGCGTGATTTTCCTCAATGAAGCTGTTAAGTTAGCCTATACCTCAGCCAGAGGCCGGGCGATGTTTCTTACATGCAGTCCTTGATGAGGTATACATGTCAGTGGATTGAACTAGACGGAGAGGAAGAGGTCGTCATCTTGGGCATACTTGATATAGCGTGGCATTCATCTCGAAGCTGTGTGCCAGTCAGTCAGAAGACTGGATCTTACTGACGAAACAGGGACTTACCCGTCCCTATCTTCAAAAGGTGCTGCCATGATCTGCGAGGCCGTTAGCTTTCAGAGGACTTTTGAGAAATTGAACTGAGACTCTAACCTTGGTCATCATGCCTCTCCAAGTGACAAGATGGGCATCAATCTTCTTGCCCGTCTCCTTTTCATGGGCGATGATGGTCTTGAGCAAGCTGTCCAAGTGCTCATCGCCGCTATCATCCTGCTTCTGAAAGGTGTCGAAGCCCTTTGAGAGGTCTGCGCCAAGCTGTGGCGTGTAGTAGTACTTGAGGGATGAAGCGTCCAGATGGAACTCATGGTTGTCGTCATAGGAGAAGCAAGCAAATTCCTAGAGAACGTAAGCATGTAATTGGCTCTAAATGATGATACGAGTATGCGCAAAACCGAGTGAGTAGATGGGGGACACGGATACATACCTTGGGTCTCTTGACAGCCTGGCTTTCGCCAGCAAAGCGGCCTATGGGCTGGATGGAGAAGGACGCCGACATGGATGGCCAATGTCGTGTTCAGTTCAATTAGGGCTCAGGACTGAAGATGCAAGGGATTACTTGGCAATATAACCTGTCACTAAAGAGATAGCCGAAATCTGCAACAAGGAAATGGCGGCGACAAAATGTCTCTCCTAGGATGCGTTGTGAATGGATAAATGTGAATGTAGGTGCTGAAGCTGGCGCGCGAGTGCAGTGCTCCGGCCGGTCAAGGGTCAGGTGCTGCAGAATCTACGGTGATACGCTACGGGGACGTGCAGCGAGTTGGCGGGCCATCAGTTTTAAGTGGCTGCAGGCACAGCGTTCCATGGATGATCAGCCGTACTGGTTACCACCCTGGGGACTTGAAGAATAACCTTGAATAGAAGTGGATATCTAGCGGTGTTGGGTATGGTGTTAGTTGGCCACTGGCATCCAAGTTGAGCTGGAGAGACTGGTGTTGCAGAATGGTCATACTTATATAGCTCCGTTACACACAACTCCTTCACTTCCATCCCAAGAAATATTATCAAGTGAAGCCAGATAAAGACCTCCACTACTTGACACACTGTGTCATCTAAATTCCCGCCCTCAACATGCCGCCAATGTCAAACACTGAGATGGGCTGCGTTAGTCGACGGTCAACAGCATATATATGCACCCAAGCAAACAATCATACCGCATCTCCATTGGCTCCGAGGCGCCTCTTTACCTCCCAGCCGAGTCTTGTAACTCAGAGCAGGGATCTTAATGGGTTAAACTCAATGCGCTAGTTCTCTCACGGTTGCCGGCATTCAAACGATTGTTCTTTGTCCCTCAAGAGCGAGGTCCTAATATGGCGGGAGGAGGTGGGGTCGTGTGCACTGCACGGCACTTTCAAGGTGAGGAACAATCGAGGAGGTGAAATCCATTTCGGGTAAATAAAAATTCTCTGCTCCTTTCAAAGGAAAAACCTCCGCTCTATCTTTCTTTCTTTCATCCCACAGACATCCATCTTCTGTGCAACCAGAACAAATTCACAGTTTTCTCGCTGATCAGACCAACGTTCACCAAGCTCTCTCCCACCAACATCACCACACCAAAGCTCACTGACAACCCGCCCACCCGCTAAAGTCTGCCCCCACTGCCTCCCATCACCCCTACTGGACCCTGAGCTTCAGCGAACTCCAGCAGTAATCACGTGCAATTGGTGGGACTGGATCGCCTGTCTCCCCCCAGATCGCTAGCCGAGCTCTCGTTGGCAGCCTCGTTATCATCGCCCGTCGCCGCGCGCGCGCAACCTCCCGACTTACACCCAGCGTTGATCGCTGAGCCCGGTCGTCGCGAGACCCCCATCGACGACCAACTCCCGCCGCAGCTTCGCCCTAGGCTGCGGCTTATACGACAGCGACTACAGCTCCTGTCGTCATCCCTCCATCGCGCGACTAATCTCCCAAGGACGCCGTACGATAGTGCCCATGCCCCGACCGCGCGGACGTCCCAAGAAATCAAACACCCCTCAACTTAAACCGAAACCGAAGCCGAAACAGAAATCCAAGACTAAATCCAAGAAACGAAGAGTGACGGAAGAAGAAGGTTGGTGGACCATCCGCGAAGTTCTTGATGAGAGGGTTGGTAAAGCAGGACAAGTCGAATACTTGGTTCAGTGGGAGGACGAAATTCATACAGGGGAAAGCTTCCCCCCAAGTTGGGTTTGTACTCCGCACTGTTGTTGCTGTATTGGCGCATTGTAATAACATCTTATAGATCGAAGAAGTGACTGACGACGCTCTTCAAGAGTGGGAGGACAAGAAGAAAGCTCGCCAGGGGACCCAAGAACCCGTATCCTCAGTGGAAACCGCAGAAACCACGGAATCGGAGCGCGCAAATGCTTCGCCCCTGACCCGACGTCGGTCTGACACTTTTGACCCCAACCCGCGACCAACGAAGAAGGTCAGGGCTGAGCAAACAGTCGCAGGGTCTGAAGAACCCGTCCCGTCCATCGTTTCAGGTTCATCTGTTGATCTGGATGCGGAAAGCACATATTCTCTAACTGAGGACGATCTTGCTCGACTCCAAGCTCAAAGACTTGCCATTGTTTTCACTAAGCCCGACAACTTTGACGCCTCCGAGTACCAGAGTGTGAGCAACAGCCAGACCAGTTCCCATAAGGTGTCTGAACTTGAAGAGAACGACCAACGAGCTGCATTTGCGTCGCAATTAAGTCAAGGTACCATCCCCGACTCGCAGGATCTCTCCGGACACCTGTGGACTCGCCCGGAGCCCGGATCACCATCTGTTGCTGAAGAGGTTGACCAGTCAGGGGCTCCCGTGTCTCCTGAACTCGGATCTCTTCCGCCCAGACAGCACCAAGCTCTCACATCCCCTGGACCTTGCGAGCACTTGGAACTTGACGACTCGTTTATACCCAGCCAGGAGGAAAGTTCCAGTCATCCCAGCACCCTCCAGGAGAGTCAATTCACACAAGACGACCACTTGTCCAACAACAACGAGGCCATTGAGGAGGACCAACAGGACGAAGACAGCCCTCTTCTTGAAGAGGACAACCAGGACGACCACGATTATCAGGACGACGAGGCTTGCCAGGACGACGAGGACACTGATAACTCCCCTATCGTGCTGGACCTTGAAAACATCTCTGACGATTCGACAATCTCCGATATCGAAGAATCCGCCAGCATTCCTGGCGATTCCACGCTCACATACGTTAATAGTGCTCTCGACAATCAGGATTCTTCTTACATTGACAGTACCTTGGAAGATCGAGACCCTCAAGTAGATCACGACACTGCAGTTGACAGCCTTTCGAACAGCCAAGATCTTGGAGAGGACCAGATCACCCCTGAAAGTGAAATCGTTCAGAATCAAGATAGCTCTCAGGACAATCAAATTGTTCAAGACGATCCAGAGCCTGCAGACGACGACGACGACAGTCAGGACATCGAGGACCAAGGAATCACAAACACCGACGTCGGTATATCCCAGGACACCCAATCTCCCGTGGACAGCTCATGCGCACATACCTGTCGAGCTTCCCAGGAGAAGCAGAGCCTTGAAGAGAGCCAAGACGTACAGGACCAACAGTCGAACCAGGACCGTAGCCCTCAGGTTATTGAAGACTCTTTGGACAGACAAAATTCACTGGCTGACCAAGCTGAATCCCAGGGTGCGCCACAAGTTTCTTATCCTGAAGAAGACCAGGAGACTGGGAACGATTACTTGCCTGAGCCCGAATCAACTGCAGTCCCTGGAAGTTCTGACGACAATCATATCTCCAAGCCAAGCAACGAAGCTGGTGCCATCGCACCCCCGGGATCGCCATTGTCATCCCAAGCATCCGGACCAGGACAACAACCCACGCCGAGTTCCCGAGTCTCGATTAACTCTCTGGTTATTCCGGACTCCCAGGACCAGTCGTTAACCACGCAAGACCAGCATCTTGTGGCTGCACAGAGCCAAGGTTCATTGTCATTGTCATTGTCACAGCCTCAAGTCACCCCAGCCCCATCACAGATCGAGGTTGTCCCAGACTCCGTGACAACCAGCTCGGGAATTCCATCCCATCAACCCGGCCAGTCACAGTCAGGTTCAGTACAGAGCCAAGCTTCAACAGAAAGTGATCGGACGAATCTGAGCGCCCAGCCCTTGACTGAAGCCGGGAACCTTGGCCGGCCATTGACCTCGAACGTGACATCCAACTCGCAGGTCTTTTTGACCCAACCGCGACCGCTGCGCCATTCCTCCGAGCTTCCGAGCTCATTCCCTCCCCAAGCTTCCCTCCCTTCTGAGCTCGAACGGCCTGCTTCTAGTCTAGGGTTTCGGGCACGGTCTCCCGACAAACCCCAAACTCCCCGAGCATCGCAGGTGGCTCAAGAACAACCGGAAAGCACGCAGCCTTCAGAAGACGAAGAGGCTACGGCCTGTCCTATTCGAGCTATAATTCGGCGCTCGCTATCTGGGGCGCCTTCACTGCCATCTCAACCAGAACCTGACACAATGGATCCGACCTCACCCAACCGACGCCAGAGTTCGGCAGTCGATGAGTTGAAACGCTACATAGACTTTGGCAAGGATTCATTTCTGACACAGGCCGAAGAGTCAGCAGAGCCTCCCACATCTTCAGAGGCGCCCAACCATGAAGACCCCATGGTTACCACGGCGGTCCCGGAAGTCATGGTGAGCTCCTCCGAGTTACCGATACAATCTCAACCGGCCTTCTCGGTGGAACCATGGAAAGCAGAAGTTTTGGGTAATACACCAGAAGAACCAGCTCCGTCCATCTCGCCGGCGTCTATCATGGCCAATCCCAACCAGTCTGCAGTCGAACGAATGCAAGAAATAGTAAACATGTCATTTGGCGATTCGGCAGGCTCTCTTTCACAGCCCTTGATTGTCCAGGAGCCCGAGATGATACACCCAGGAACCATTTCTCCGGCTGCTATCATCAGGTCGGTTGATGCGGTTGAGTCGACACATACGTTAGACTTCTCAAACCAAGGTACACTGTCCTCAAGGATCGATGGGAGTTCAGGTCAGGATATCACCATGGGACAGGTTCCTGACGAGCAGGAATCTGATGTCTCATCACAATCTTCTCATCGGTATGAAAATGCCTCGCCTCATATCGTTACTCTCCCAATGCATGCAAGTCGACGACCATACTATGAGGCGATCATCGTGGATCACAAGAATGATATCCACGAGTTTGGCTCGATGTTTACCGAAGGCATGGACGAAGAGCCTGGCGAGGATCTCAAGGACAAAATTGACAAGCTTTTCAATCGCCTATTGAACATTTGCGACTATCCTCAGGATATCGTCGGAACCCCCCTGGAACGACTCCCTTCCCCCGACCTAGCCAAATACTGCTGCGATGCCAATCCCAAGTTCAACTTTTTGTTTGAATTGTTGTCCGCCCTTGGAGAAAAGGAGACAGGAATCCTGATTGTTGCACGCAGTGCTGAACTCCTTCGGCTTATCTTTGCCGTCACCGAAGCCGTGGGTATCGAGTGTTCAGCAGAGAGCATTGGAAAGCAAAGCGACTATCCATCAGTAACGAGAATCACTCTGGCGCTAACCACTGAGGAGTTCGATCCATACAAATTCGATGTTGTCATCGGATACGATTATGGCTTTAGCAGTTCATCCATGGCCAAGCAGTTGTCAAAAGAAAACGTCCGGAAGCCACCGCTTGTGCTGTTGCTCACGACGACACACACGATCGAGCACATTGCACTTCGCAAATCGCAAGACATGTCGACATTAGAGAGCAAGAACTCATTGCTGGCGAGTGTCATCCTTGCAAGGCGTTATCTGGAAGATCCAGAACGCGGCTACGGTGACCCTCATCAAGTCGCAGAGATCTTTTCGAATTATCTAAATGGCATGACTGATGCAGTGAGCTGGGAGCCTCAAGGCATACCAGACGATGTGCTTGATGTTTTTGCGACAAACTCTCAATCGCAGTCGTTGCCTGAGGACAGGTTGACATCTGGAAACAACCTCAAGCGAAAACATGTAAGTGATGGCACGAAGCAAGAAGACTATGGCCGTTGACAATTTCCTAGGATGACGATGAGGAGGACGAGTTTTCCAAGCGATCACGCGTGCTCCCTCTCTCAGAGTTGCCAGTTGAAACTCGAGATCCTCCTCTGACCCTCGCAATGCGGCAATTCCTCGAAAGCATCGCGCCTCGGGGACAGGGAAGGAAGGACAACGACTCCACGATCGATATACCTATTTCTCAGTTGGAGTCGATAAGAGAACAGGTTAGTTTGCGAACAAGGAACGTGGTGTCAGGGGCTAACCGTGATCAGCACCACGAATACAAGCGTCAAATTGCTTTGGGGCGAGGGATCGAAGTCGACTACAAGTCCGTCATCCACCGGCTTGAAAAAGAACTCAAAGATTACAAACGGACAGTCAACAAAATCGAAAGATCAAATCGCACTGCTCTCCAAGATCGAACAACGTTTGAGAAGGAGAAGCAAAAGGTCGAGACCAAGGCAAAGGCAGCCGCTGAGACAGCAGAGAAGGAGAAAAAGAAGCTACAGAAGCATATCGAGGAACTCGAATCCAAGATCGCGCACTTGACAGCAAGCCCTGAAGCGTCGAAATTGGAAGACATGCTCAGAGAGGAGCAGGGTCAAGTGGAGCTTCTGACGAAGAGGCTGGGCAACGCTCAAACAACACAAGATTTCTATCAACACCGCTACCAAGAGGTCGATGGCCAAGCCACAGAGCTGGCGACGGAGAACAAGGAGCTCAAGAGTCGGCACGAAGACTTGCGGACAAGGGCATCCGATAACCTGAGAAAGATCCAAGAAATCAACGCCAGCCAGCAATCGGACGCGTTGAAGGAACAAATCAAACAACTCACAGCTCAGGTCAATGAGAGAGAGCACCTCTTGAACTTGGCCCACGAAGAGCTACGAACATTGCGGAATGGGCGTCCGCAGACTCGGGGGACTAGCGTGCCACGGAGCCCTCGTGTGCCCATGATGAGCCCACGCCCAGGTCGAGGTGGATTCACTGGTTCTGCTAGCAGAGGAACAAGCCCAACTACGGCGCCGGGTCATGAAGGCTTCATGGTACCCGGAGCCCAGTTCATGGGTCAGCAGTCTAGGAACGGAAGATGGGGTAATCATCTCCAAGACTAGGCAGGTTGACGACGGTCGGAGAGAGAATGATTGAACTAGAAGCACATGCAGGCTGGTCACGGTAGACGACGAGGAGCCGAGCAAGATTCTTTTTGTGTTAATACCACTTTTGTTTTGGAAGCGATACGATAGCATTTGGGGTAGCAAGGCAGGCAGGAAAGGAAAGTAAAGTCAGAAATAGGACTGAGGATAAAGGGATAAGGGATGTATATATATATATATATATATATATATCATTTCAGCGAGAACTGTTAATGAATGATTAACGTTTGGCGAGCTTGAGCGTTGAGTTGAGACTTGACTGTGAGACTTGACAATGAGATTAAAGC
>JAPFTC010000231.1:0-55634 GCA_030779165.1 Fusarium sp. MBC 441
CCCCCCCCCCCCCCCCCCCCCCCCCCCCCCCCCCCCCCCCCCCCCCCCCCCCCCCCCCACGGACCTCTAGGTTTCACTCAAAGAACCACGATGAACGTGACGATGAAAATTGAAATAAACGTAGAGCTAAACTTTGCCTTTAGGCGGCTCGGGCCGTGAAAAAGGATGGGGACAGCGTTCTCAAATCAAACTTGAAAATCGCCGGGGCCATTTAGTAGCAGGACCGATTGAGCCTCTAAGCTACACCAAAAGCGGGGAAATGGCCTGGCTCCGACCTGCTTGAAAGCAAGCGAATGTCGCTGAAGGTAATTTGAAGTGGTACTGGCTGAAGGAAAGGGACAATCGTGGGCAAAGGGTGGGGAGGATATCACCATTACTCTCTTTGGTGCGATTGGTCACGACAGGACACCGCTGTGTCCGCGCATTTTCCGTGGAAACTTTAGCAATCATGAAGCTAGAAAAAGTCCAAGTATCATCGGCCCGAAGCTTGAAGGAGAAGCCGTCAAACGTGCGGCGAAACTTCCGAGTATCTCTCCGATCAACTTGAAAGTGGCGCACCTCTTCTTGTTGACCTTGGCGATCTATGATGATAGCATCCAAAAGGGGTAACCTGCAACTGTGTTCTTTTCAGTAGTTTCATCTGTATCCATCAGAATAGAGGTGTTATGATCAACAGGGGAGTGACTTGATCGGGTTTGGCTCTTCGTCAAATCGCACGCCACCAGTATCAAGGACATAGTTATCAGAAATAGACAGCGCAGTTTCTATTGCTGACGTGTTTTGCCTTGACATGTTTTGTTGTGACAATGATGATCGCTATTCATGGACCTTGAAAAAGGCGGGCAAGCTCGGTGGGTCGAGTTGAAGATCACAGCACCCCGACCATCATACACCTTGTATGTATCTAAGTCAAACCCGAGAGGGGTCCGGTTGTCAAAGGTGTATACCCCAGTGTCTTTAAGAAAGAGATCATCTTTCAAATGTAGGACACGTTCCGGCAGGTATTTCACTATGATTTCGGCGGACGTTGGCTGATGGGCACCCAGTTCGGTTCGAGTAGTGAACTAACAACTCTTCATTTTGATTGAGCTGGCAATACCTCAGCTATTTTCTATATACACTAAATATCTCCAATCATGCACTTGCAGCCTTGACAATAAGCTCCTTAGACAAAGCCTGCAGTTCCTCATCTGATAGTCTCGCAAGGCCCAGAACCTCGTTATCAATGTTCTCAAAGCTGGGTCCATACTTGGCGTTGGTGCCGCCCTGGAGAATATAGAAGAACCACACCCAATCATCAAAGGTACCAGCCGCCAAAGCCTTGTCAGCTGTCTCCTTGAGAACATCTGTGTCCTTCTCATCAATAGTCCACTCGCCAGGGACAGCCTCCTTGGCAATGGCTGCGATGGTCTTGAACGAGATCTTGCCATCCTCAATCTTGACAGAGCGGTTCTTTGTAGCCTCAAAGTTCTTGAGAACGCCGACAACACCCTTTCCAACTGTAGCCAATCGAGTCACGCTGACTGGTAGCTCGCCTCCATTGTAAAGTGTAACCTTCTTCTCCTTGATGTTTGCAAGGGAGCCATGGGTGAAGCCCCAGTCAAGGAAGAGGTTGTTATAGATGAAAGTGTAACTGAGCGACGAGGTAGACTTCTCAACGAGGTAGTCCTCCGTCTTCACCTTCTCAGCGAAAACAGGGAGCTGGCGGGTAAGAGGGTTCTGCTGATCGCAACCAAAGTTGGAAGGGATGAATCGCTGCACTCCAGCGGCGACAGAGGCATCAACAAGGGCTCGCTGAGCATCGCCCACAGCGGGAGCTCCAAGGGTCGAGACAACAGCATCAACGCCTTCGAGGGCCGACTTGAGGGAGGCAGGGTCGCTGTAATCAACCACTACCTCCTTGACCTGGTTGGCGAAGGCGGAAGGAACCTTGCCGGCCTTGCGAGAGAGAACTCGAACATCAAAGCTACCCTCGATGAGGGCCTTGAGGACTTCAACACCGAGGCTTCCGGCGGCCTGAATAGTTTCATGAGATATTAGCTTAAGATCTTGGTTTGGATAGTGCCCTGTCTTTACTTACGCCGGCGTGAGCGACGGTCTTGATGGCAGACATGTTTGTTGTTATAGATGAGTGCTGGAGGTATTTGGATAGGTGTGAGTTGAGCTTGAATAGGATGATTGAAGATAGGTGTTAGAAGTCTCTAGATCTGGAGGCAAAGACAACCTCTTATACTGACACCATGCCCTCGCCAATTACACGTGTACACAATGCTTTGATGACATTTCGTGATCGGCCTATCCCACCCCCTCTCATTATCCAAGCAGTTTGCATACGATGTTTACTCATCCAGAACTAAGTAAAGGTAAAGTGGGTTCGGTTGGATCATCATGATCGGAGTATCCCACCCAACTTTGAGCTATAGCGGCCGCTCAGCATGCCCCATCCGGATTCAGATTTCCGAGTTGTGTGGTGAGCGTCTGTCATTGGCTGCCTATCGACGGATCCGGAACAAACAGGCGCATCTCTAGGCTGTGAGATGAAAGTCACTAAACTTAAATTACTGTACGTACCATATCGCATGCCACTTTCTTCCCGAGATGCCATCCGGCTGTCCCACTAATTTCGGCATCCCACTCCGTTCCAAAGCGGAGATGGCTCGGGCCACTCAGCGAGTAGAAAGCGGTGACGTAGATATGTACTGAGCGAGATATCAATATTTGTAAATTGAGTGAGGAGTATGAGCTCTGAAATTCTGCATGGTCGCGTTATGCAGCTATTAAGAAGCTATTGATATGTCTTAGCAACGAAACGATTATGGGTAACTAAGATCTCAACATCGGTGGTGCCTATGCCCAGCAACGCAGTAACAACTTCTAGAACTTACCCAGTATTATCCCTGTCTGTGGTTTCGACTGGGTGCTCATAGAGATGACAATAGCAATAGTTAGGCCTCTCGGCTGTTACTTTCTTCTACTTTCATCGAGGTAGCGTCCAGGCCAGACCCGAGTCTACGTTGTGCCCCAGACCAACTTGGCTACTGACGGGTCTAAACTTGACTTGTTTCTCAATAGCCCACCCATAACCGGTTCTTTAACCATTGGGAACCACCATGCCCCTCTCAGGTCATTTATAGACTATTCAAACTCTATATAGGCATCTCCCTGCGCAACTTGATACACAATAGCTACCTAGGCACGCTAGCCATGGTATGAACCAGACACTCGAACAGAAAAGGACCGATTCCTCTCCAAGATCGTTACTGGTTTATATGGAATTTATTCAAGAAAGGCTGAGCAGCGTCCTAGAGCTGTGTTGAGTTATCCGTGGTCATGCCCAGCCAGGACGCTCTTTACCACCATCTGACGTTTCTTGCGAGATCCATCATTACACCCTGTTTGGCTTCCCAACCACGTAAATAGAAAGGAAGATGACTTGGAGATGGATTCAGATGACAATTTCACATGCTACTGTTTACTGGGAGTTGATAGTGGGGGTAGTGTGTGGAAACAGATGATCCAATCGAACTGGGATCCATGAATCTATGGGGATGTGTGAAGCCATGAAAGAAGAGAGCAGCCAAATGAAAAGCCAAAATCCGTGAATATTTCCCCAGAGCCAGTAGCACTTCATTATCCAGTGCTGCCGCATCTCGCGGCATCTCGTGTCACCGTGGTCTTAATGTTGAAGACATGTCCTACCCGGCGTTCCCCTCAATGAAGAACACAGTCCAAGCCCAAGCAAGCAACGGCACAAATGTCCCAGATGGCAGGAAGAGCTTGGAGAAAGAGAGTCGCTGAGTCGCCGACCAAATAAGCAGTCGGTATCATGCCCGCTGCGACGGCATATAGAGTCATTGGTAGGTATCGTTCCCTCCATCGTGCGGTCTGAAACAGTGTGTAGACGCAGATCCAATGGATGAGGATTACCAACCCCAGTACCAACAGCAGGAGCTCGCAGGTAAAAGCAGGATGTAGAAACGAGGGTATTATCGTCGGTGTCTGGAGGGACATGGAATCGCATGCCTGTCAATGGAGGAAGATATCAGCATAATGCCAGTCATCATGGAACAAGACGCGTACCGGAAACCTTGCCCAGCAACTTTCACTTGCAGTTTTGCTGTGGAAGAGCATTGGTAGTAGGTTAGTAGTGATGGTAGAGCCCAAGGCCAAAATCGTAAGGATGCTGGTTTGGGACAGAGGAGGCCGAGAATGATGACCGACATCTATCGCCCACTCAACCGTTCTTTTCGGATTCCCGGTTGAGCATGAACAAGACGAGACATGTTGGACTTTGGTCTGCTCCACTACTGACATGGAGGTCGACCCGTCGAAAGAGGGAAATTGGGATCGCGGCAAGGAGGCGGTGATCTTGAGCATCAAGGGTTTTATGGCTTTCTCTGGAGATGGCTAGAAGTAAGAAGTGAAATGTTTTAATAGAGAGTCAGACTGGTGGAAAAGAATACAGGAGGGGGAAGACGGGAGAGGGGACGGACGGCAGAGGTGATGGCAACGAAGAGCAGAGGAGCATTCGCCGGAGCCTGATTATTGAGGAGGCGCACCAGATTATGAGAGGGGTGGACAGCGCTGCGCCAATAGTTTGTGTACACGCGGCAAGGCAATCAAGCCACCGCTGAGTGAGCGGTTCGCCCAGGTGATTATCTCTTCGTTTCAGTGGTTCGCCTGCTTTACGAGGCCTCTTGATGTTTGAAAGGTCCCCCACCTTGCTGTGACGTGACTTGAGACCCTCACTGGGTCGCCATTTTCCTCCAGATCCCCGGAGGCGGTACAAGACACCCGATCTTCTTTTGCCTGAGTCTATCTTGCCTCTTCATTCTCTCCCCCACCATCAACTCACTACCATCTCTCTCTCTTCCTGATCCCTCATTCCTCCTTCTATAACGTAACTTTCGACTTCATTCTCGTTTCCTTTGGACCCCCTTCGTCAATATTTTCTCATTTTGTTTCTGTCGCATCGAGTTCCCTGCATTTGTTCCCAGCTCTTCCAACCATTGTTACAGTCCTGCAGCACTTGCTTCAAGCGTTTTCGCATTTGCTAAATCGCCGTGGCTCTTTTTGTCCCTGCCCGAGGCCGACCAAAGGTTTGCAATGGGCATGAACCAATGCCTGTTCCTGTTCCACGCTTACCTCTCGATTCTGGTCCTCTTCTTCCGAAGTCAGGAGGAGCGCATGCCATGGGCTCCGGCCGCCACATGCTCGTAAGATGACTCCCCGCTGGGTCTCAGAGGCCTTCGCTAAAGGGCATAGGACCATGCTTGCGTGGAATGCGACGGGTATTGCCCTTCTAGTGCTCAACCGCACGTTCATTCGGATGTAGGCTACGTTGAGCGTTTCTTGTTATCGCTAGTGACTAATTTGGCCGGCATAGCTTCTGGATGCAGCTGATGCTCAGAACTCTGATGATATGGGGACTTGTCGTGTTCTTGCTTCAGCCAGCAGTGACGGAGATTGCTCTTCTCTTCCCGGTCGCCACCACCTTGTCGGTCATATCAAACCAGGGTCAGATCCCACCAGCACGCCCGCTTCTTCCATTGCAGATAAATGGGTAAATTACCTCCGCAATCGCGACCGCCAATCAGAGCAACGCTCCGAAACAAAGCTCGGTTCCAGAGACCGATTCGCTAAGCCATATGCCGAAGAGAAGCCTCTCCCAGAGGATGAAGACAAACAACAATTGAGACGCCGATCCCCTCCCCCGGTTGATAGCCCACACTTCCAACGGCTCTCAAGTCCAGCAAACAATCGGAGCAGGGCACGGAACGACCAAGGACGACCCCACAAGATCACATCGGGTAGGCAGCTCTGGACATCGGATGATGAGCCAGGTCCCAAGGCGCCCCCAAGCCAGCTCGGACGGGCCGTACCCATTCGATCGCCCCAATCGCCTTCTGACAAGGCCTACGAAACCAGTTCGAGCATCACGCCACCATTCTGTGATGGTGATTCTACGTCTGCCATGATACCTCAGCCCGAAACAAGGCCCATTTCTCAAGATCAACTAGTTGCCGAAGTCAAAGGCATATATGCTGGCTTGGTCATGGTCGAGACCAAGTGCATCGAAGTTGACAATGCCCAAGCACTCAACACAGACACAAACACCAACCCAAAGCTCAACAATGACCAATGGCAGGCATTAATTGCCTTGCATCGCACTCTACTACATGAACACCATGACTTCTTGCTCGCCAGCCAACATCCCTCTGCTAGTCCCGCTCTGCGCAGACTGGCTTCCAAGTATGCCATGCCTGCTCGCATGTGGCGACATGGAATCCACTCATTTCTTGAGCTACTGAGGCACCGATTGCCAGCATCCCTAGAACATATGCTCACCTTCTTATATCTAGCCTACAGCATGGTTGCATTGCTTTATGAAACGGTGCCTGCCTTTGAGGATACCTGGATTGAGTGTTTAGGCGACCTCGGGAGGTACCGTATGGCGATCGAGGATGATGATATACGGGATCGCGAAACATGGACCGGTGTATCACGGCATTGGTATACCAAGGCCTCGGATCGCTCCCCGACAACCGGCCGCCTTTATCACCATTTGGCCATTCTGGCTCGTCCGAATGCCCTGCAGCAGCTTTCTTATTACACCAAGTCACTCTGTGTGCTGATTCCTTTCCCAAGTGCAAGGGAGAGTATTATGACTCTGTTTGATCCAGTCATAAGTGCCAGTAGTACGTCTTCTCGCCTGGCCACCATAGACACCGCCTTTGTGAAAGCTCATGGGATTCTCTTCTCTGGTAAATCGCAAGACCGCTTACAGGAATCGATGGACGAGTTTCTGGAACACTTGGATCTTCACATCTCAAGAGCCTCAAAGCGATGGCTAGAGTCCGGGTGAGTTGGCTTCGTGTTGCATGTGAACCTCAGCTGATCCATAGTCTAGCTACTACATTGGGATCTCACTGGGATCAAAGCTCCTGGGGTATGGCGACCTGAACCATGTCCAAGGCTTTGCTAGTGTCCCAACACATCTCTCCTCGTTAGGCTCGGATCCCTTGGATCTGCACCCTAATGCACCTCCCTTATTAGGCCCCTTGGATCTGCACTATGAGTCGCTACGCTTTGCGCAACGGGCGTACAAGCGATGCATTTCCTTACTTCCTACCAATGATTTGGCCACGCAGTTCATGCTTAGTATTTGCCAATTTCTGGATCACCTCCTTTGTCCACCCCTTCCAGAAGATTGGATCCCCGGGGGTCTGGCACCAACGCTAGGCAAGGAAAACTTCAAACTGCGGCTCAGGCATCTCGATGGAAAGCCTAGAGCCAGTGAGAGGCGCGTAAATCGCACACACAACCCTATCGGCTTTTCACCGGGCGCCGAGAGCGTTGAAGCAACTTCAGAAGAGCTCCTCTTGCCAGCGGGCTCAGCTCATCTCCATGAAATGCACTGCGTGGCTGTCGAAATCTTGGCGTCCTTTCGCATCATCTTGCTAGCTTCTCTGAACAATCTCTACTTGCTGTTCGGAGGCCTCGAGCGGGCTCTATCTTGCCACTGCTCAGGCAATCTGCCCGCTTCATCCCTCCTGTAGGTTGAGATTCGGTTCACAACCGCTTAGCTTGAGCCTCGCGTAGATGTGAAACATCAATTGGTCCCAGGAAGCCCTCGACTGCCATGAGATACCATCATCGATCATCTACCGTTCAATCCCCTGGGCCCCTCCAGCACGCTACAACTATATTGCGGCCCTCTCCCCTGCTCCTCCCATCCCCAGGGTGTGATGAGATAGGAGACTTTTGAGCTGCTCATTCCTACGGATGATGAAGACACACAAAGACAAGTGTGAAACAACCTCTCCTTTTCTTTCTTTCTTTCTTTCTGTTTTTGTGGAGCTATATTGAGCCCATATCCACGGTGATGGATTGCCTGGATGAAAACAATACTTGATCTAGTTTAAACAAAAATAGCCTCCAGGCTAACTCAAATATCTTGCTTTCTGGATGTGCTGGATGTGCAATCTATGACTTTCCTCAAACTGCCGCGTCATCAAGCAGGGGTACCTGCTATATCCGCTCAGTGTTCTGCTGCCAGTTCTTACCATGACAGCACTTAACCAGATACTATCCATCGCGGAGCAGGAATTGTCACTTGGCATGGCAGATATCGCTTTGCTATACTCATGATATAGAATAGCCGCCGACGAGGGCGAAGTGTGCGCAATCTGATAGCGTCTAGTCCTCGAACACTAATAAGTCTAGATGGCCAGGACAACCCTTTTACTTTTTAATGAACTTGATATGCACAGTGAAGTATGTACTATACCAGAGCTGTAGCTGTGTCTTTGGAATATAGAGATCCTGAATTAGTACTTACAATGCTGCCAGCAGATCATGCGCGGGGCCATCCTACCGTTCCAGTTGCCATGCCTCTCTGTTTAAGCCTCTCCCCAACTAAGCTTAATCTCATGGATTATTCAATCAACCATATTTTGAGCTCTGGCCATTTGCTTGCGATCCTTGCTGAGGATTCAGCTGGCTTGTGATCCTTGTTTAATTACGTCCCTTGTTCTGTTGATCCACACATAGATCCTTTACAAGGATTCGGTTCCTTTGGCGTCGATCCGACACAACAAATTGGCACCCTTCTTCCCACAATGGTCTGTTTGTTGGTGGTTGCCTAGCCTGCAATATCGTGGACTCTGTGGCTACACGAGCCCTACTTGAGGGCTTGTCCCCCGCGATTCTTAGCGGCAGCAAACCCTCTTTGCTTTCTTCTCCTTGTTTTGGGTTTTATTTGCTGAAAGTCTAGCTGAGGAAAACTCAAGGATTCATGAGCCGCAAAAATGAGATTGAGGGAATACCCGTCTATCCTTTCATTTTCACTCGCCATTATTCTCCTCATCTCGCCCCTAGCCGCTGAAACCACGACTGGCGGCACCGGAGGATGCAAACCGTCTACTTGGGAGCCCAGTACGTCTATAGGTACTTTTCGCCACAAACGGCCTATGGCTACACCCAGCGTGCCGCGCAAGAAGAAGCTTGAGGCTGGAGATATCAACTGTCGCGGCTGGGCCCAAACATATGAGCACGTTGACGAATCCACCTGCCAGAAACTGGCCGATAATTATCGCATAGATCTTGGTACCTTTTACGACCTTAATCCGATCCTGGAGGCAGACTGCAAGACGATCAGGCCCTACACAGAATATTGTTACACAGGATGTAAGTCAATAGCTTCCCCCCTCCGAGTTAACGAGTGCTGCTGAATCAAGTCAGTTATTGAACCGCTGAGGGCTTATGATGGAAATTGCGGTCCTTTGTACAACAATGCCACTTGCCTTGGCACTGACAAGCCATGTTGCAACACTGAAACCTGGACATGTGGGAATCGAGAGTATGTTGTCCTCTACATATCCTAAGGTACATAGCTGACCGCACTCCTAGACGAGACTGCACCCCAAGTCTTTGCTATGGAGGTGCTGGTAACTGCTTCCTCCGTGTCATCACCTCCACTGAGGGAATATGCGGCCTGGTAAAAGGCCGACATACTCTCCAAGCCTGTGGAGAGTGGGGAGATTGCTGCAATCTCCAAAACAAATGCGGGTCAGGACCTAACTTTTGTGGCAAAGGTGTCTGCCAAGCTGGCGAGTGTACTCACTCAGATTGGCCGATGGATGAGCGTCCTGAGCAGCTCTCTTGGGAATACGGAGAGGAAAATCCTTGATACATTCTGTCGAGGGCTCATGAGAGAGTGTGTTATCTACAAATCGGTATGTCAGCCCCAATTGCCATGAGTCTGGGGGATTTTGGAGTGGCTTGAATCAAGTGATAGCTTCCTACATATCATTATCTATTTTGATCGCCACCTCTAATCATGCCGACTCGGACGGAGCCTGAATAAGCTTTAGGGCCAGCAGTAGGAAGCACGTAGCCACGCCGTGAAAGTTTGCTGTTGGTCTCGCGATATCCTGCACGCTGGCTTAAGTCACCACGTCTGCCTTAACAAACCATCAACAGCTTCATCATCAAGGTGTGTGAATTGCTCAACCCCCGGGTTTCACTCACTGACTAGTAAAGATGGACAGAAGACTCTCGGCGCCAAACGCTCCTCACTGTCAATCAGACCACCGTGAATCATCTCTCGAAATGGGAGCTGCCACCTCGTGCTGTGCTTCAGTTCGGCTGGGCGCCCAAGGCAACGACAACGGGATCGAGGAGCATATTGATGAAGTCACTTCACCTAACCCAGGGCATCACGGCAACAGCGACGAGGTATACAGGCATCTGGACGAAAGTACCTCGGAAAATAGACACGGCACCGAGCCACCAGTCACTCCTGACGTCTTGGTCTCGTCAGCTCAATAGAACGCTGTGAATAGTCCCATCTACATCCTCCCGGACGAAATACTCTTAGCGATCATCCACACCCTTGTCGATGATAAAGACTCAGTCTCTTTTTTCTGCATTCGACAGGTTTCTCGCCGTTTTCGACTCCTGACAAATGATCGCCAGTTTAAAGAGGTGCCATTCTGCATGTATTCCAAGTGCAACTCCTGTTATACCGAGTTGAATGAACGATGCAGCTTTAACAGGATGAACAACGGAAAGGTTTATTGCGAGATGAACTGGATTCCTCGATTCATAAAATACCCACCTGGGCTCAAGAATGACATAGCTAGCCGACTGAGGAGAGGTCTTCTATGCATGATGTGCCAAGACGGCGTCCAAAAGAGAAAAGACGCTGGCCTCCCGATTCGCTGCAAGTTTGCTCCGCGGGACGACCTAGACTGGCTCGATTGTTCCAGCTGTGGACTGGAACACCCATCAGCAGTGTTTTCATCACTACAGAGGTAGAAGATCAACGATCGAGTATGCGTTACAAAAGAAGGCTACATCCGTCTGTGCCAACACGAAGTTATCCGGTGGGACGACATCCAACCGTGGGCTGGTCCGGGGATCTGGTACCATCATGAAGTGATCAAAGTCTGCAAGCATGCTAGCCATTCTATGGCTTGCAGCGGACAAGTTTCATGGCCAAAGGCGACGGTCACGGCGCTTGGAAAGGGGAAAACAAGGCTTTCCTTGTTTTGGAACGCCCATTCAGGCCCAGGCCTTAACCCCGGCCGTCTTGATCCCCAGAGATACAGTGCCACCGAGGTATGAGCAGTTGCACAGCGCTTTCGCGCCGATGCAGCCCGGTTCATCGTTCCAGAGCAAAGATCGGGTCACCTTCCAGAGATGGAATGTTTCACAAATGGATGTGACTGTTTGTTCTACGACGGACTCGATAAGCTCGACGAGCCAAATATTTTCCATAAAAGACTGTCGGCGAAGGGCTACATACCGGGACATGGAAGAACCCGTCACACCTCGATAAATGTGTACCCTTGCCGATTACAGGTACCACCAAATAAAATACCCTACCTTATCTTCCACTATAGCTTTACCATCAATCTCCATGCAAAGGGCGCCCCAACTGACGAATGGCTTCATGCTTTGGACCCTGGATCCTATGAGTACAGCGACGTTGTTGGAGCACGAGAAACTTGCACAGATCCAACATGTCGGAACCATTATCGCGTAGCAGCTGGTATCTGGAACCATCACAGTCAAACAGTCAGAAGGCCTCACAAAGAGATTCGACGAGGCCTGGCTATGTAGGCCGAAATGGTTTATGGAAAGATTGGCAAATGCGTCCTACTATGAGAAGCAGTAGAAGGAGCTAAAAGTCAATGTGTACGTTTCTTATTATTGTTATTCTAATCCGATCTCCGTCGTAGGCAGGATCAAAGAACCCACTAATAAACATGGAGGAGCATTAAACACAACCCTAGCAAGCGCCGTAATGTGTACATTTCGATGAACTTGCAAGAATTCGAATACCCTGAATCTTAGCCCATGCAAGCTACAGCGTAATCAGTACACTCAGAACTTTGTACCTTTTTAGTCGCACTCGTCTTGCCATGGCCCTTGTTGGTGTCCTGTTCCAGGTTTTAGGTTCTGGGCTGAAGATTCGGTTGTGCCCTGGATACTAGGGAATGACTCTCAATAAACCCGCGTGTTGAAACCTATTCGGGACTAACACCATGCATCTAAACGGGTTGATATGGTAGTCATTTCGCGTGCAATCTTGGCGACTGCCATGTCAGCATCGCTAAACCTGCGTAAGGCGCGTAAGGGACTGCTGGTGCTGAATAGCCCCTTCTTAGTCTGATCCACGTAGACGGCATAGCCTAGGTAACCTTGCAAATAGCAAGGGCCCATGTATCTCATGGGGGGGCTAGGCGACGGCATCGGGGCGGGGTCGCGGATGGGACCATGCCGGACGACGGTAGTGGCTGAGACGGCGGCCGACGTGGAACCGTTAGGGTAGCAAGCGTGGTCAAGAATGGCGAGAGCTTCTTCTTGGCGTCAGCTGTCACCCATGAAGAAATACCAAGGTGGCGTCAAATTTGAGAGACTACGGAGTACATCGTATACATATCAAATTCAAGATACGTGGTTGAGGTGGAAAGGGGCAATGTTGGCTACTGGGCAAGGGAGACCACGCTCTTGATAGGAAAGAATTAGTGAGGTGATGATCCACATGCCAACTTTGATAACCTTTACCTCAGCGTGTGAAGTTCAAGTCGATATATGATCGAAAAAAGACTCGTGAAGTTGACTTCAAGGAGCAAGCTTTAGGATCTTGTGGCACTGTTTCTGCACCGATATCGCGGGATGTTGATACCAACGGGGGTTTATCAGTAGTACGGCCATAGTGACATTTTAGAAATTCAAGCTAGTAATAGATGCAAAATCCCGCTCCCAGGAGTTGCTGGAGATCTCGCTCTCCTCTTCGGTTTAAGGAGCCTGCTGGTCGTGGTGCAGAATATCATGATCGCCTGTTCAAGGCTTCAAACTCCGATACCATGGAATACCATGGCCAGGGGAGGTAAGAGGTTGAAGATTTCATGTGGTGTGCCATCTTGTTGTTTCTTTGGCGTGTCGCGTCAGCTATGCTGCTTTGCCAGATCGAATTACGAATAAAAAAGGCTGAATCCACGCGCATCTCGGTAGTGAAAGCTCCGTTCGTCAAAGAAGAGTATCTTTAGTGATCTTTTTGTATTAAACTTATAAGCATCAAATACTTCCTAGTCTCGCAGTATCCCCCGTTGACTCGAGTTGGATGCGATCTCAGCCTCGTCCGTCCTTACCGTGACTCCCTTTTTACTAGGATCCACGTACTCGGACACGATGACTTCTTGTGTTTGCATAATTCCGCCCATAGAAGAATCTCGGTCGTGGTTCATTGACTTCATCGCAAAGGCCTGCGATCTTGTACCGTCGTTGAAAGTGTGCACTCCTGTTCCGTTCTTCCGGCTCGAGTGGGTTGGCAGACCAGTCCCATGTGAGTTGGAGTAGGCAGAGTCCTGCTTCTTCTTATTCCAGAGGCCGTAGATGGTGGGCGCGTTAACGACTATCGTGGCTGTAAGGAGCTCGGTGCTGGCCCACGTCGTTCGGTTGACTTGGCTATCCTTGTTGGTCGCGTTGATCGGTAGGCGAATGACGGTGATGGCGACGATAAAGATGCCAAGAGTGAATAAGACATATAGCTTAAGTTTTCGCTTCCAGGATGTCTTGAGGGAGAAGAAGAGAGGGATCGGAACGGCAAGGAGCAATACATCGGTGACGATATTGAGGACGCCGACAACGATGAGTTGTAGTTGAGCCTTGGCGCAAGAACCTGGTATCAAAAGTCAATCTCGCCGATCATATATCTAGGAAGGATAGGATCATCTGAGTTTACCAGGGTCAGGAACCACTTGCCAGTACAAGTGGAAGGGTTTGCATTCGCTGAAGGTAGTGACTTGGACGGCGACGTATGTGACAAAGAAGACAACAAGAAAAGAGATCATGATGATCTTTTCGTAACGTAGGTTCAAGAGAAGACGTCGATAGACATCAAGAAGGACGAGTTTCTGCAGCCAAAGGCTTGAAAAGTTGTTAGATGATACGCCATGGTAGCAAAAGAGGGCATGGGACTGACAATGAGTTGTAAAAGACGCGATTAGCGATGGCAAACTTGCTTCCGATCTCCCTCCTGTAGATCTCATCCTCTGTGAAGATCTTTGTCTTTCGGATCGCTGCTGGAACGTTATTGGTTCCCCACGTCAGCACGACGTGGATCAGAGCCAATCTGACCATGCAGCACAGACATGCCGCCATGGTCAGGTAATCGCCCATATTGAAGGGCTGTCTAGCAACTTTTCTCCATACCAGTCTCACTCCCATCACAATGAGGGCGAGAATGCTAAAGAGCCAATGGATGAGTAGCGTAGGGTCATCCATTGTGGCACCACAGAAAAAAAAAAGATTGAGAGAGAGACGACGATCACTTGGCCCTTACCCGCAGGGACGCGTTTGCGTCTTAAAGAAGATCCCAGCATCATCCCACCATAAACTCGGCTCAAAGGACTGCTTTCCGCGCAGACTACTGCAAACATCACGGTGCTTTTTCCTCTTGTTCGCCGTCGCAGACCTGCAGGTGGCGTGCTACCAGTTCGCCGGCGCCAAAGAACGACCCCAGCTCCCGTGGGTCCCCGATAATTAAGCCGTTGGTTTCTGAACCCTTGACAGGGTTTATAGAGTTTCGGTTATGTCAGAATCCGAGCCATTGGGCGGGGATCGGGCTCAGGTCGGATAGGGGTTACCAAACATGGAGGAACCCGTTCTTGGCCCCGTATTTACCTTTCGAGAAGGATGGGGCCGTTATTCCACTCGGGCCTAGAGCTCGGCACACTAGAGTTAATTGAGAGATACTTCCTTTGACTAGCAAGGAGATGGGTGACGACCAGAGGACCCAAGGCGGAAATAATGTCACCGAACAGTCCGTCGCCCCTGAATATTCTGGTGCGACCACCGGCCCTTCGGACAGAGACAAATACAAGGCTCGCCCGTGTAGCCCAGCCAGTCACGACCCCTCTCCTCTCTAGGTTCTTCTGCATGTCCATTGGGATCATCCTTCTTTCAGTCCTCTTCTGTCCCACTGCCACGTTCTCGGGTTCTAGATCGCGATCGCCTCGCCAGCCATGCGTTTCACCACTCTGTTTGCCCTTGCGGCTGCCGCATTCAACCACTGTGCCGCTACACCTTCCGGCCAGCAAGGCAGCGCCCAGGGCGAGGTCGCCGCCGTCAGATCCTACTTTTACGTAGGTGGAGGCTACGCCGATGATGGAGCGGGCGGGCAGATCTACCGTGATCAGATGTATGTCGAGAAGCTGATCCCGACCGGTGGCGTCCGGCAACGAACGCCCATCGTCTTTATCCACGGTCAGGGCCAGACAGGCAGCGTGAGTTGATCATATGCGTCCTCTGTGATAGGCCATACGCTAACATGCAGCTAGAACTTCCTCAACAAGCCTGACGGTGGCCGCGGTTGGGCATCCCAGTTCATCAACCAAGGATACGAGGTCTACATCATTGACCAGACCTTCCGTGGCCGATCAGCGTGGATGCCCGCCGCCGGCGCTGCGAAGCCCTCGACCTACTCGGCCGAGATCATTGAGCAGCGCTTCACTGCAGGCAAGAACTTCAACCTCTGGCCCCAGGCCTCCAAGCATACCCAGTGGCCTGGCACTGGTATGAGGGGTGACCCCGTCTTTGACACTTTCTACGTGTCCAACGTTCAGTTCATCAACAATGCCACCTACCAGCAGTCGACTGTCCAGGATGCTGGCGCTGCTCTCCTCGACAAGATTGGCAGACCCGTCATCCTTGTCGGCCACAGCCAGGGTGGTATCATGCCCATTCTTATCGCGGATGCCCGCCCCAGACTCACCAAGGGTCTCGTTCTCCTCGAGCCTACTGGTCCTCCCTTCAGGGACGCCGTCTTCAGCACCAGGGCTGCCCGCCCCTACGGTCTGACTGACATCCCCCTCAACTACAGCCCCTCTGTCTCTGACCCTGCCACCGACCTGGTTCAAGAGGTCCAGAGCAGCCGAGGTGACGACTTTGTTGAGTGCGTTCTTCAGGCCAGCAAGCCTGCGCCTCGTCGTCTGGTCAACCTGCAGAGCAAGCCCATCCTCATTCTCACTGCCGAGTCGTCCTACCACATGCCCTACGACTACTGCACTGCCGACTTCCTTCGCCAGGCCGGTTGCTCCAAGACTCAGCACCTCGAGCTTGGAGAGGTCGGCATCCGCGGCAACGGACACATGATGTTCATGGAGAAGAACAGCGACGTGATTCAGGCCGTCTTGGAGCGCTGGGTCCGGTCCACCTAATGACATACCGGACGGAGGCTTAGACACAACTAGAGTAACTTAATTTTTTCCTTAATGTCTAAAATTCTTTAAAACCGCGCACTTTTTTCGCGCTGCGCTAGTTGACAAGTACCGTCTCCCCGACCCATGTTCACCCGTTACTATCTCCGGCCAAGCCTCGCGTATGTCGGCATATGGCGGAACCAAGCCCGCGGTGCTAACATGCTTACCCCTGATGCTTGCGTTAAATGTCTCGTGACTGTCTGCTTTTCTTCTTCAAGTTGACTTATGACCACCTGCCCAGAAGTGACAGGCTCATGGGTTGTAGCCCTGCCCTTACTCAGCGGGGTCCGCTATCACAGTTCCAAGGCAGGGGTCTGATCAGATCATATCTCGGGCCCAATATTGATTGGACTTTCTAGAATGCCGGGAAGTTTGCCGATATGGAAAAAATCCCCCAACCTTTAAATCCTCCCGGCGGCCTCCGGGTCTTTTCCCCGCTGATTCTCTACATAGGCGAATCTCCAACTTGAACATGACTCTGGATGCTTGGAAATAGAGACCTGTGATTGGGAAATCAACAACTCTTGACTTACTAGTGTACTGTTGCCCTCTGGTGCAAGACTAGCAGTTCGCTAGCCCCCAATGAGTCGTACGGCATTCAATAATAGGCTCCGTTTGAATGCTAGGCCAGTTTTGCATCAATTGATGCTAACCTCTGATCTTAAACCCTAGTCCTTGCTCCAGTGTCATTCCCATGTGGTCGTCATACCCACCTAATATGACTGGTCGCCAGAAGACGGAGTCTAAGATGTCGGGCCGTTGACGGGATGAAATTTTACGGGGCATTCAAAATGCTTATTATTTGAGCCTTTTTCCATAAAATGCCACCAAGTCCACGAAACTTCATCGCTTTAGACCGCGCTTAGCGCCGAGCCCGAAGCGGAAACCATGCCACTTTCCAAGGACCGGGGGTCAGTAGTAGACTGTTATAATAGCGTTACTTTGCTACCAGAATCTTGAGATATCACTAGAGTGATAGGTGTATTAGTATTTCTGGATGGATGGGTGAAGCAATCAATATCATGTTCTACCATATGTCTAACTGCTGAACTGCTTCCGCCTCTTGGCTGCTGAGCGCTTGCTTCCTCCCCCCCTGAAATGGCAGTATATTGACTTTGTCTTATAGCTCATATCTTAGTTTGAGATTGCTTCAGACGTTTCCATCATCAACCGTTTATGCCCTCGTGCACAGCATTGAGCTGGCGATGAACTTCGAGAGATCATATTTTTCTTTAGGCCCTGATGTTAATTGGCTAGATCTTGGTTAATTTCAATTGATGACATACCTCGAAGGACTTACTCTTTTCAATTTAATCTCTTGGTTTTACTGCAAGCGCTGTTCCCTGAAGTCGTTGGCCGAATGATTAATTCGTAACATGTGCTCTCGATTGTTTTTATAAGTAATGTCTTCTAGAACCGTCACTAATTCTACATAATGTATAAACACCTCCTTGAGGCGCTTTGAGCATAGATTGCAAGTAATTAAGGCTCAAGACGGAGCAATAAAGAACTGCTTACCAACTGTTCTGTTTACGTCTCTGGGTAGGTAGATGGTGCATTTTGACACTGTCTAGGGTAGCTGATGCCTTTCGTGGCGGAGCGTGCACATGACTTAGCGGCATGACTAAGCAGCATACTGGTTTCGCGATTCGCTTGCCCTCGACGTGTTAGAATCTCCCTTTCATGTTATGGTCAATCCGACTCCTCGAAACAAGCTTCTTCGTTTATAACGTCGAATAACCGTTGAATGAAACTTGTTGGAGAGGCATTTCCGACTGTTACTCTCTTGTCTAGGCGCCGAGACCGTTTGTCACATGCCCCCAGCTGATACGAGCCTTCCAGGCGCGTTAAGTGCTTGGCTGACGGCCTGACGCACATGGTGAACGTCCTCTTCAAACAGCCAAAATTGACAGATCCTTTGCCATGGGAGAGAACATTGTAAAGCACACGCGTACGAGCAAGAAAAAAGTCCGCACAGGATGCATCACGTGCAAGTAGGTAGTTCTAGATCTTGTGTGGTGACCCCCTGACCGCTAACTGGCTGGTTAGAATCGGGGGAATCGGGTGCGATGAGTCCAAGCCTGCATGTCTCCGGTAAGATTCCCAGCTATAAAACACGATACCTGAAGCTAATTGCACTCAGATGTACGTGTACTGGCAGAAAATGCGACGGATATGCATTACCTTCAGCTCCTGTTGCGGGCCCAGTAGTACCAGCTAAGCCTGGGAAGCTCGCCTCCCAAGAGGGCAGGGCACAAGAATTCTTTTACCAAAAGACTGTTCCAGAGCTTTCTGGATTCTTTGGCCGATCGTTCTGGAATACAGTCTTACAGTTCAGCCTGACGGAGCCTGCAATTAGACATGCTACCATCGCCTTGGCAACCCTTCACGAGGAGCATACCTCCCCCATTGCGACCACCGCACAGCCAAAGGACAATCTCAAGTTCGCGATTGAATCATACAATCGATCCATCAGCACTGTTCTGAAACGAGCCTCTGACCCGACATCGATGCCTTTGGTGGCGCTGGCCAGCATTGTCTTCACCTGCTTCGAATGCCTTTTGGGTGACCCCAAGGCAGCCGCCGCACACGTCGCCAGTGGTATCGGCCTGCTCAAGATGTGGCGAGAGAAGTCTGGACAGCTAATCAGTTCCTGGGGCTAGAATTACCGGAGCTTTGAGCTGTCCTTTGTGGAAACCCAGCTGGCTCCTGTCCTGTGCACGCTCAGTCTTTGCGTCGCAGAGTTTGGCACCCCCGTCGACTTGTATCTCAATCCGGTCGACTTCAATAACTGCCCAATCTTTGGAGAGCCGTTTCAAGAACTGTCAGAATCGCGAGTTGGTCTCATCGACATCATTACAGCGGTCGTAAGACTCGGACAGGAGGACGCTTCAGCACTTGAGGTTAGCGGCAAGGCAGCAGGCCTCAGTACCGCACTTGAACGCTGGAAAATGAGATTCGATGATCTCGTCCAACGAAGAGGGCCTTTGTGGAGTGATCAAGACCAAGGCGCCGCTGATCTTGTACGCGTCATGTGGCAGAGCACAGCCGTTGGTCTCTCTGTCGGCCTTGCATCTGACGAGACGGCATGGGATTCCCATAAAACAGCTTACGAGGAAATAATCCGACTTGTCGAGATGCTAGTAGCGCGACATAAAGACGCTCAAGCATCGACCACCTTTCATTTTGAAATGGGCATCATCTCGCCGCTTCATTTGGTGGCGTGGAAATGCAGGTGGCCCCATCTCCGCCGAAAGGGGTTGGCTTTGCTTCTTGCTAGTTCCAGGAGAGAATGCCTTTATGATGCATTTCTCTATCATGCAGTCTTTTCGCGAATCATGGCAATAGAAGAGGCTCACTGGGAAAACCCACCCAGTGACATGTTGACGCTGGCCGACCTACCGCCTGAACAAGCGCGGATTCATCACTTTTTCTGCGAGCCTGCGCCATCAGCCACCGAAAACGTCTACTCCTCGACGGTATTCTCAAAAACGAACTGGCCTGATACGACATGGTGTTCCAGGACCGAGTATATTGATGCACCTGGCGGGGCCCGACTCAGCTCTCTGTCACCCACTTCGCCTCTGTCCAGGCTTCCTGTTGTGAACTTGTTCAGGACAGGGCCTATCTCCAAAGAAGTCCTGCAAAGGAGGGAAATACAGATAGCCGTTTAGTTCTAACAGTCTCAAGCGATGCATATGGCATCTTCGGACTTGGTAGCGGCACTGGCGGCTGGAGTGGAGGTGGGAGACAGTGCCAGGCGCCGAGGGAGGCTGGAACACTGCCCCTTTTCAGTTCCAATTTGGTCTTCACATCATCTTCAAATCAAATTCACATCAGGTACATATTCAAAATCCTTCCACCGAGAAGAATTGCTGGAAAGTGCCTTGTTTCTCCCCCTTTGTCCATGTCCCCTTCGTGAGGGACAGAGGCAAGGCCTACAAAGTGGAGTGCTGAGACTTATTGCGATTGGCCAGTTCGCAAAAATCGAGATCGTATAAGTTGGCTCCACTCAAAGGGTCACTCCAACAGGATCAGCGAGATCAACAAAGCTGCTGGATTATAAATATCCGAACATTCTTCCTTCAGAAGTTGGCATCATGCATTCCATTCTCATTCACTCGTTTGTGGCATTCTGGTATCATTTCTCCTTGATTGTCTTTGCTTTCCTCTGACTCTTCGCCCACTCAACTGCCATGAACGACGATAGCATGGCGCAACCGACCATGGGAAACGTACCCAAAGCCGAGCAATCAGGCCAACCTTCCGATTCTCAAGACGAATTGAGTTCTGCTTTCACAGACCACACCGTCCAGGAGGCCGGGAACCTGGATGGATGGAAACTGGCCTTGGTCATCACCGGGCTTTGTCTTGCTGTCTTTTGCATGGCACTTGTACGCCTCAAGCAATCACTGTTTGGAAGGAGAAATGACTCACATTCATTCAGAACAACACCATCATTGCAACGGCAATCCCTCGAATCACCGATGAGTTTCGCGCTTTGGATGATCTGGGCTGGTAGGCTGACATGACCCCTTCCCCGTCACGATCGCTAGCTTGCTGACCTATTCCTGTGCCCAACAGGTACGGCTCGGCCTATCTCCTCACAACCTGCAGCTTCCAGTTGTTCTTTGGGAAGCTCTACTCGTTCTACTCGGTCAAATGGGTCTTTCTTACCGCCATCGCTTTCTTCGAACTCGGCTCCTTGGTCTGTGGCGCCGCACCAACCTCGGCAGCTCTTATTATCGGTCGAGCGATCGCGGGCATCGGCTCCGCTGGAATATTCTCTGGAGCTATCCTCATCATCGTCCTCAGTGTTCCAATGAGGAAGAGGCCTATCTACATTGGCCTACTCGCTGGCATGTACGGCCTTGCTAGCGTTGCTGGTCCGCTGATGGGTGGTGCTTTTACCGATAGGCTCTCTTGGAGATGGTGCTTCTATATCAACCTCCCTATCAGGGTCGTCACTGTGCTGTTTGTGGTACTGTTCCTGAAGCCCTCTCAAGCCCTTTCAGGATCAGTTAAGGAGAAGGTTCCCTGGAAGCAGCAGATTGGCCATTTCGACCTCCCAGGCACAGCCTGTTTCTTGCCAGCCATCATCTCGCTGCTCCTGGCATTGCAGTGGGGAGGTTCCAGATACCCTTGGTCCAATGGCCGCATCATTGGACTATTCATTGTTTTTGGCGTCCTCATCATACTCTTTGTCGTCATCCAATTCTGGAAACAGGACAAGGCTACTGTCCCTCCAAGAATCTTGGCGGATAGGACAGTCTGGAGTTGTGCCTCATTAGCCGTTTGCTTTGGCGCTTCTTTCTTCCTACTTATTTACTATGTGAGTCTCCAATCCTTTTCATCACTGGCTAGCATCCTAATAACCCTCTAGATCCCGATATGGTTCCAAGCCGTCAAAGATGCTAGTGCCGTCCGGTCAGGGATCATGAACTTGCCCATGATCCTTGGGTTAGTCGTCATGTCAGTCTTGACTGGAGGTGCAGTCAGTGCCATTGGGTACTATACTCCCTTGATCCACGCATCGGCTATCCTGATGAGCATCGGCGCTGGGCTGTTAACCACGTTTCGAGTAAACACCCAATCGTCTGCATGGATAGGCTATCAGGCCCTGTACGGCATCGGAGCTGGTCTCGGCATGCAACTCCCTCTCATCGCAGTGCAAACTGCTCTGCCAGAACAAGACATACCAGCTGGTACCGCGACTCTGTTGTTCTCCCAGACCCTCGGAGGTAGCATCTTCGTGCAGGTCGCCCAGAACGTCTTCACGAACCAGCTCAGCAAAGAGATTCAGGGTGCAGGATTTGACGCCGCGATTGTTCTTGGAGTTGGAGCAACAGAACTGCGAGCCAGTGTGCCTGCGGTTCACTTGCCAGAGGTTCTGGTTGCGTATAGCAAGGCCCTAACCAACACCTGGTACGTTTCTGTTGCAATGGCTGTTCTCTCACTCATCCCTGCTTTGTTTGTTCCGCGGAAATCAGTCAAAGACAAGAAGGTGGAGGCAGCCATGGCGTAAACTGCGCACCGGTCCTTTGACCTTCATGTTCGAGCGAACGGTGGCTGGGTTAGAAGGCTTTCTGTGCCGAAAGCTCTGGGGTCAAAGAGACGGGGTAGTACTCGGACCTTCGATGGGGGTTGAATGTGGTTGTAGACCCCATGTGCCATGCTGGCGGTGGGTGACTTTCTTTCGTGTAGACACCAGGGGCAAAGACCTAAGAGATGCAAATGGTGGCTTGCCTCGCATCGTCCACTTTCTCAGATTACTCTTCTATAATAAGATAAGGAGATTTTGGAATGTGTGCTCAATATTTAACTACCTATTCCTTCTGTGCGCAGACATCCGGGGTACCAGATTGACCGAAATCACCCTTGCTGCTCACCCTTCTTGGACTCGGACTGAGCTTTGGTTTTGTTGCTATAGGATGGTTTTTTGCTCTTCAAAGAATGTCTCCAAAGCCGAGCCAATCACGGTGAGGCTATTTTTGATCTCGATGAGATCCTCTATCTTGTTCTTTGTCTCCCAAAGTAGTTGCGTCTTCCGGTATGCGTCAAACTCGCGGACAAGTGCTGTTTTCCAAGTGAAAGTCTCGTATGCCATGGCGCTCTTCGCAACGTTCTTAGTGACATGGCTGACAATGTAGATAACTTGGTCGGGATGCTGAGTCGCATATTCTAATAGCTGCTGAAGCTCTTCCATGCCCTTCAAGTTTGCATCAAACCTAGAGAGAGTATTTGCATCAATCTCCTCGACTACCATGCTGGGGCCGATGATTAGGGCTTCAAACAAGACGTCCCGAAATGCGTTGTTCACACGCCTGATGGCGTCACTTGTGCTAGCACAGAGGTGGTATAGGTTGATACCTTAATGTTCAGCACTCCCTCTTTCTAATCCTTCTTCGTAGTGCCCGTTCTATCGGCCCCATCTCCAGGCCTTTGCCTTGAGTCCAGATGGCGCCAACGCCCTTTGCTGGCAAGCATACATGCTTAATTGATAGCCAGGCGCTCCATAACGTATTGGGCAGCAGTTGAATGAACTTTGCGCCTTGTGGTAGAGGGGTTTGACGGGAGTGCATGCTCTGAAAATCTTCATAGAAAGGGAGCATATCTGATTCGGCGAATATGGGTCGGTAACCCTCGGACCACGGCGGGTGAAGCAAAAAGAGGATGCTGAGAGCAATGTCAATAAACAGGCAGCACAAAACGGCGTAGAATGCCCATCTCAAGAGCTTGTTATTGGCGAAAAACCAGGGCTGTCTGCTGCGCACATCCCTTGGGCCCATACGTCGTGTGCGTATCGTAGAAGCCGGGGGCACTATAAGTGGAGCAAGTACAGCGTTCAACTCATCCTTTCCTTCAGTGATTTTATTGCTCTGGGTGAGGTAATCTGGTGATAGTGGGTGTGAGCGGGTCGCACCTGATGGTGTCATTTGAGGCACCGGACTTTGATGGTCGCCACAGCGAACAGAAACGCGCTCGCTCGATTTGTCCCTGAGCCATCTGAAGGATGGAAGTTGAGTCAAGGGCAATGTGGGAGATGGTAAAGAGGGTGATGGTGCATTGAAAGGATTTGGCCGTGAGGAGATTGGGGGCTGCATACGACTTGTACAGGGAGAACGCGAACGGCAAGGCTTAGAGGTTGAAGATGACGTGGAAGGCGAGGGTGAAAATGCCCGGCCCATGGCAAGAAATCTCGAGTTTGGATGAAGATGGTCAAGGGAAGTACCGGAAGCATTCCCAACAATCGCGTGGTGACTCGTCGCAGGAGTGTAACGTTTGTCTGGGCGCGAGGATGACCTGGCATCTCGGTACCTGATTGAGAAAGGCGTATCCATGATATGAGAACTACTGGAGATGTTACTCAAGAAACTGCTAGCCACAGAAAGCAAGTAAAGAGATGTAATTGAGAGAATGCTTTTGTGACTGTGGACGCCGGGGGAAGAAGTAAAGTGGCATTTGTATATATGGGTAAACTCACTGATCCTTACGAGGTCTAGACTAAGCTAAGAACATTCTTACTGTATGAAAAACCTGCTATTGTACGGTTGTTCAGAACTCAGGGTCCAAATTTGGTGACAGCTCGAGGTGGTCCCGCGTGTTGAACAAAGAGCTCTTTCTTCTGACAACATTGCCAAGATGAGCCTGTTCCTGATCAGGAGGGTATGGATGATCAGAGCTGAGCTAACTTGAAGCCACACGCTCAGGCCTCTCGGACGAGCTAAGAAACAGCATGCTTACTCTTTCACCTCTCAAGCCTCCATCTTGGCCCCCATTCCCCAACCATGTCCATATGCGTTGTGGCGGGTTTAGCGTGTTTCCTGATGGGACACAGGCACACTAGGGCTTTAGACAGGACAATACCTTCGGTATATGAATATTTCCTCATGGAATATAGTAGATGGGGAGAGTGGATAGTTTCGCCAAGTGAGATTGTGACGTTAACACTCTTGCGACTACCCTGACATCCGCGTTTGACCCCCATCAGCTTCAGCGACCATTAAATAAATCATCAATATTTCATGAGTATTTTGTTGTATTGATATTAATTAAACAAGCCATGGGTGTGTTGAGATTCATCACATTGCCACAGAAGACGTGGTCGGAAGAGATGATCGCTAACAGCCTTTCAAGATATCGAATTACGACAGCAATATTCAGACGAGTCCCTGGAAAGAATGCTCAAATCGAAAGATGTGATGAATGAAGAATTTGAGAAACAAGTACAAAGCTATGCTCCTGCATCTTGGACACAAGACGGGTCGTCAAAAGGCATCTCGTCGAGGAGACTCCCACTCAGAGAATCCCCGACTACGGCGCCCAAGACTTTCCACGAATTTGATTACCAGAGATTCATCAACAAGAAACGAGAAACTATATCGATTTCGATCGTATCGGCTTTTGGGACGGTGCCGTTCGAGCTGCAGCCTGCATCTTCTTTACAAGGGGAGGAGACTGGGAAGCGTTACCGTTACAAACCCCTTGCAAAGGACGAGATAAGGCTGCTGGAGATTCAACCGGGTCCGGCTGGCCCCATCGCTGTCTCCATAAGACATGCATCCCTCCGGAATCCCCCAAAGTATCGTGCCCTATCTTATGTATGGGGTGACGCAACACGACAAATGCCTGTGGAGTGCACCAACGGCCAACAGGTTTGGGTGACTGAGAACTGCTATGCAGCCCTAAAGAGGCTTCGCGATTCTGATAAGAGCGTTACTTTCTGGATTGATGCCATCTGCATTAATCAGAGGGACACGCCTGAACGAAACAGTCAAGTACAAATCATGGCTACAATCTACCGGAAGGCGCAGGGAATTACCATCTATCTTGGAGAGGAAGATCAAGAAGGTAGCCTGGCTATGGAGACTCTGGAAAAAGCGACCTTCTCGCCGACTTGCGCCATAAGAGCCAAATGCACCAATCCTGCAAAATCTCAAGACCCCGACGTGGTGGCCTTGAGAAACCTGTTTGCGAGACCATGGTTCAGACGGGTCTGGGTTCTTCAAGAGGTCAGGAATGGCAAATTCCCAGTCATTATCTGCGGGCCAAAGACACTTCCATGGAGAATCTTCGACAATCTCACCAGGTTTGGCTTTCCTCGCACCTTTGGACTTATTCCAGTTCCTCTTGACATTAGAACCGTCTCAAGAGCCGAGGAGAAGTTTGATGCCGAAGGCCTGTTCCGACGACTATGCAAAGCACGGGTATGCCTTGCCACTGATCCAAGAGACAAGGTATTTGCTCTCCTGCCCTTGTTCTCGAAAGTAGATGGAGAAGGCGTCAAGGGCTTCCTCCCTGACTATTCACGGTCAACAAAAGACACATTTGTCAACCTCGCCAAATATCTTCTTAGATCTAGCGATGTCGGTTTCAGCCTACTCTATGCCACCGAATCGCACTCCAGCCTGGAGGGATTGCCATCTTGGGTTCCGGACTGGAGCTCGATTCCTCGAACACAATACATCTACGGCCCTGAGCATCTGACAGCAGCCATGAGGACAGTTTACAACACTCACACCCTGACAAAGTTTCTGCCTGATAATGTGCTATCCTTAGCGGCTACCAATTGGGGCATAGTGGACCATATAGCAAGCATATGCAACACCGAAGATCCACGATGGTCTAAGGCGGTGTTTGAAGAATGGCGTAACTTGGCCTTGTCTCATGTCCAGAACACAAAATCGGTATACACATTCACAAGGCAAGAGGAGTTCTACTTGTTCCTTGGCCACGAACTTCCTGAGATTTTCTTCGGATCTTCGCGAGCGCCCCCTTCATGGATCAAATACGCATGGGCTGGCCTATTCTCCGATTTTGAGGCAGCATGCGAGAACCCCTATACTCGCCCCGATTACCACCAAGCATCAGAAGCTCTCAAGTTCCATCTTCGCTTGAAAGAAACGTGCCGTGGCCAAAGATTTGTCACGGTAAGCGGAGAGAGCCACGGATTTCTCACATATGCGATCACGGATGCTGAAGTACACGTTGGGGATAAAGTGATTCAGGTCGCAAATCGGCCCAAACCTTTTCAAGCCTTTGGAATCATAATCCGGAAGCGCCCTGATTCTTCGGATCGATACACTCTTGTTGGAAAGTGTCGTCTCCAGTCAGTCGTTCGGTATGGTGTGTTGACGGACCCGACGTGGTTCTTGATATCTTGAGACTCTTTCTGGTAGTTATTGTAATGTGTTCTTTGTTATGATTAAAGCCCAACTATCGACGGGATAGCTGAGCTAGAAGATCGAGACTGTTGGTAACTATTGATTATCTTGCTGTGGCAAAACTGCAGACGAAGGGCCATCTAAATACGTTAATGGAGATCTCTATATCCTATAAAATCATTACCTAAAATATGAGGAAATAACTCAAGGCAGAGCAAAGGTTTTGGATTGTCTCTTGTGATTGCCGATGAAATATTTACTCTACCTATCTAGGGCAAAGATTGGGCAAGCTCGGAAGTGCTCTACCCCTAATTGCTGGGACTCCAAGCATTGAACCACCGCACAGCCTGCCAAAAGGCTGCCTCTTTGGCAAACTTTTGCTCCGGATCAGAAATATTGGCGCGGACGCCAAACCCATGTTGCGTTCCCGAGTACAAGCTGACCTGGAATGGCTGTGGAGTCTGACCAAGCAGGGCCTCGATCTCGGCTCGATGGGTTGCGTTGAGCAGGCTATCGACCTCTGCATTTATATTCAGCCTGGAGCGTCTCTTCCTTCAACAGATGAATTACTTACCGGCTGCTGCCAGGCTCGCGGGGCCATGAATGGCTAGAACTTCGTCGTTCTGCAGTAGAGTAGGGTGAGCTGCGAATCCCACGTCGGCACCTCTGCCCTCGGCTAGGAAGCGGAATGCATATCTCCCCCCGTAGCAGTATCCAGTAACAGCGATGGTGTCAATCTTGAGCTTCTTATGTATGAAACTGATAGTCTTTTCGATGATAGGGTCGGTATTCTGGGGGTTATGCTTGCTCAAGTACTCTGTTGCGTTAAACGCGCCGTTTGGGTCTGCTGGGTCACCGTTGAGAATATCGGGTGCGATGGTGAGATATCCCGCACGAGCAAAGCTGTCGACGAGCCTGAACATGTTAGATTAAGCTTCATATGGACAGAGAGAAACATGCAGTTTGTTCTCCAACAGCGGCAGCCCATAGACATCGCTTAGATAGAGCACAGCTGTGTCGCTCTTGGACGGCACCTTGGGCTTGCTAATGTACAGAGTGACTGTTACGCGTTAGTACAAGATGGCAGGGTTGGTGACGTGATTGAAGCTCACCTCCGTCATAATCGATCTCGGTTCCGGTTGGTTTTCCGGTGTTTTTAAAGATATTCCCAGACCATTGAGCGGCTACGATGGCAGTGAAGCCGTATAGGCCGACGAGTACGCGAGTGACATGCATGACGACTTTGCCCGCCAATACTTGAGCTGAGTGGTAGCCATATCTATTTATCCTGCCCAAGCCTCTTATCCCCGCGATGGTCGGACTTAGGCAATTGATAGAATCCCCACCTCATTGCAACGGCATGCTTATAAATTCATTATTCATTACTGTCTAGTGCATAATGTCGTGCTGGTGGTCATGGAGATCAATGCTAAATCAAGGCGTTCTCCGAAGCAGGGGTATCTTGCCAAACCAATAAGCTTAATTCGCCTAGCCAGGTTGGACCTTGCGTTCACCCGAGGAAGCCGTGAATCCGGCGTTATGCGGTATTGAGTTTGTTGAGATGCTATGCCGCATGTTGACAGCCGTTTGAGGAAATGCCAGTGGAGGAATAATGATGCCGTGATAGAGCACGCGCGTCATGGACTGTTCGACGCGATGAAAGATGGAAGCAACTATGCAAGAGGCGTTGTTGGACCCTCGTTCTGCATGTTGACCGCGGCTCTGAGCTGAGAATTAAACCCGTCTTTCCTTTGAAGATTTCAGTGCAGATAGACACACTTGTATTATGAGGACCTTCGGACAGGTCTGGGGTCGCTATCCCCACCCTCTAAGTAGGGCCCCGGTCATGCTACACTATATAGCATCATCATAACTCCAAGAACGCTAAAAGTCGAGAACTCCGGGCTGTTGGTTGAATGGCGCAGCGTTTGTCTCAGTGGGCTCTGGCTCTTGAGTCGGAGAGGCTGTGGCCAGAAAAGCCGATGTCGCTGAGCTTGCAGCCTGGCTTGAGATACTGCTGGCAAGAGCCTTACCGACTTTGATTGCACAAGGAGTGCCCTGAACCGTGTTGTTACCCATGTCCAGCACCCGTGAGCAAACATCTGTAGTTTTCTGTAAGAGTACAACAGATCCCAATACAGGACACTCGGGAACGTCAAGCACATTAGGTATCTTCCCGATTCCTTTCCCTCCAGGCGCTTTCATGGCTTCCCACTCTGTCTCAATAGAGAACATGATGCCACCAAAGACATATGATTCATTATAGTCACACTCATCTCTGAAATCCCATTCGAGGTGCCATTGCAACTTGAACCGATCGTCTCGATCCTTTTGGTGAATTCATTCCGTGATGTTGGTGTTGGCAACGAAGACGACAGTGTCGTTATCATCAGGTGACTTGTTGGTCTCGAAATCGCCCTCGTCCCAAGTGATGCCGCCCGGAATCCACCCATAGCTGTAAGGCATAATGTGCCAGGAAAGGGAAAAGTTGCCGACCACCCGCAAAGCCGTGTAGTTTTGTACGGCTAGCGAGATGGGAAAGACCCCGGCTGGAGTGTAGGTTTCATTTCGAGGGAAAATGACGTCGATTTCGAAGGGCGCAGTGGCACTGTCCGAGATCCATGCAGCACTAGCACAAAGAGGAATTAGGGCGAGAAGACTGACAGCAAACGCTGCCGCAAATGGTTGAACTTGAGGCATTTTTGGTTTTGATTTAGGAGAATGAAAGGGTTGAAAATGTAAGCAGACCAATTTGTGTTCCAAAAGGGGCATATGAGCCAAAATAATCCCTTGCAGGGGTATGAGAACAGCTTGAACTCCGGGTTCCTCAGCCGGACCTTGACTCTCTTATATGGAGAAACGGAAAAGAATTTCTAGTTTCCTCGAGATGCTGAAACAGCTTATATGACATAAGTACCAAGATAAAACTGAAGTCAATTAGTTACACCACGTTGGTGCTGCCATATGGCGTGGTTGGTAGACCTGATGGATTTGTCATGAGGGGCGCAGTCAAAATGAGGACCGAATTCGCTTAGCAATTTAACCACAGAACGAACGCAGCAATAGTAGGCCCCAGTATGGGTTGTCCCGAAAACAAAGAGCATTACCTGTGACAATAGAAGTTGAGTACGCCACCCTCTGACAAACTGCCTGGTCGGCTTCCCTCATCTTGGATCACCATTGCCGTTACCTTGTCCACGATGAATAGGCCAAGCAGAAACTTCCAAAAGTGTGACGACGCAGTAAAATTTGAACAAGATCAACACTATACCTATTACCATGTAGCATAGGATTCTAGAACTATGGGGTTGATCTTTTGGCCCTACAACAATCTGGGCCTCTTGATCCAAGCCTCGCACATCTTGTCGCCACTTGCGGAAGGCAATAATCAGGCCTGCGAGTGTGAGTACGAATGGCAAACCTAGGCCTAGGCCCGTTGCTATTCCAATATGCCTTATGGCAGTATAATTGCGTTCTAGCGTAGGGAGAGACGATGCAACAGGATGAAGAGCAGATGTGTGCTATTGCTTGTTAGCGTGGGCCCATTTATCGAGTGGAACGAGAATTACAGATAGGCTGTGGAAAAGAAATGCGTGCAGGATCAAAGCTTGTGCGCAAGCTTCAGAGAATAGGTTCAGAGTCATAACTCTTGTTAAAGATCCAAGATACGTAGAATGGCGAGACTTTGAGGCTCTGAAGAGATTGCGATACAGGTTTTGGTTGCTATGTGACATCCATGTTACGAGAGCGAGAAAGGGTATTTAAAAGAATGGCGGTGAACAAGGCAGACCAAGGCAGGCTGCTCCATACGCCATGAGGAAAGGCACTGAGTCCAATACTTGTATCTATGGTAGACGAATGTACAAGGATGCCCCAAAAGGGCATAGTCCAAGTGGTGGCGGACAGCAATGGCACTCAGTGGTCATGCCAAGATTATCGCTTTGACGCCTCAACAGACTACGAGCAATCATGGTACAGCACAGCCTCCACCAGTTTTGAGAGGCTTCGTCACCCATCAATTGGATTTTCTGCCTTATGTAGGAGGACAGTCGCTTTGTGCCCTGCGTATGACTTATCGCTTTAAGGGGTAGATAAGCTGATGCGTTTGTGCGGGTCTTCTTTTTTATTCTCTCCATTGCCTTGGTGTGGCTCGGGTGTGTGTGGCTGACTTTAAGCTTAAATATTAACATTTTGACGAACTCCTTAAAATAGAGAGTCCTCGTAAAACGGGATATACGCTTATACACCAAGATTTCATCCTATATTCCTGTCATACTACTTCAAAGGCTGGGTCGACTGGTAGGTAATCATGGCGGCCGTCCTGATTCGCGTATGCAGATACAGCCAGCCCCACCTTTCTTCCTCAGCCCCATAGCTAAACGAAACAAATCACTCAATGCTCCAGGCAACCAAGTGGCACGCCAGTTGCATCTATAATGGACGACCTTGAGCGAAGCGGCCCTCGACTCAGGAACATCGAAGACAACGACCAAGTGGCCAGGTTGCAAGGTCACGATATTGACGCTTCAACACCACTGTGGCAGCATGACAAGGCCTGGATCCGCCGTCCAGCCCAGCTCGTACGCGCAGCATGGCAGTCCCAGCTCGTACGCGCAGCATGGCAGTCCCGGCTCGTACGCGCAGCATGGCAGTCCCAGTTTCTGTCCAAGCTCAGCTTCATCGCGAGCCACTACGCCTACTTCATCATCGTCTGCTTGATAGTATCACTCATCTTCTGGGGCTCGTCATCCGGTATCAACTACGTCGACAGCCTGTTCCTAGTCGTCTCCGCCATGACAGCCACTGGCCTGACCACGGTTAACCTGAGCCAGGCGACGACGGGACAGCAGGTTCTCCTCTTTTTACTCATCATGTTTGGTAGCCGGATTTGGATTTCGATCTGCATCGTGTACTCTCGCAAGCAGAGATTCAACAAACGCTTCCATGAAATACTCCACACGGCACGCATGAGGAGAAGGGATATCATGAGCAGAAGGCATCATTCACCACCCCGATTAGCGCGTTCTCCGCCACCTCCTCCTGAGTTAGAGATTGCGGGAGACGCTCGAACCCGGGAAAAAGACGACGATGAGCTTCCCTATCTCTCTTGGACCCCCACTACTGGTCGAAATAGCCAGTTCTATAAACTCACCAGCGAGCAACGCGACGAGCTAGGCGGCATTGAATATCGCGCCCTGAAGTTGCTTCTCAGGATCTTGTTGTTATACTTCTTCTTTTGGCAGTTTCTAGGTTGCATTCTCCTTGGCTCATGGATCAACAACAACAAACCAGCCTTGGAGAACAGCCCCAATCTCTGGTGGTTGGGCATCTTCAACGGCGTCTCAGCCTTCAACAACTCGGGTATGTCTCTACTGGACGCCAACATGGTTCCCTTCCAGCGCTCATACTTTGTCCTCATCACCATGGGCCTGATGATTCTTGCCGGCCGTACGGCATTTCCCATCTTCTTGAGACTCATCATCTGGTCCATTTTCAAGATTATGCGCCTGGTGAGAAGAGGATATAGTATCTCAGATGAAACTTTGCACTTCATCTTGGACCACCCCCGACGTGTCTATGTTTATCTCTGGCCTAGAGGTGTGACCTGGTATCTCTTGTCTGTACTCATCTTTCTCAACTCGGTTAACTGGGTCGGCTTCCTCCTCTTCAACCTCAACAACCCCGACATCGAGAGCATCCCGACAGGGCCGCGTGTTCTCGCCGGTCTATTCCAAGCCCTTTGTAAGTCTGCGACACCCTTCAAAACTTACGCTCAAAACACTAACCACTGTCTCCTGTATGATAGCTATTCGCTTTGGGGGCTTCCATATTACCAATATCGCCAACCTCCGCATTGGCTTGCAAGTATTGTATATAATCGCAATGCTCATCCTCACCTACCCGATCAGACCTGGCGTGAGGCGAACGAATGTATACGAGGAGCGGTCACTTGGCATCTTCAATCCCCGAAATGATCACGATTCCACCCAGAATGGGGGTCAAAACACCCTCATCGATGAGCTCAGACGTTTTCGACGACGACTGAATCGGGGATCTATGCGGCACGACGCCTGGGCCCTAATGCTTGCCGTCCTTGTCATCACAACCATCGAGTCGGGCCAGTTCCATCGGGATCCCGTCCACTACTCCGTCTTCAACATCATGTTTGAGGTCGTGTCGGCATATGGCTGTGTTGGTGTCAGCGTAGGGCTGCCGGACGCGGATTATTCCTTTAGCGGTGGGTGGCATGCCGCCAGCAAGGTAATCCTCTGCGCTGTCATGCTGCGAGGGAGACACCGTGGCCTTCCCGAGGCAATTGATCGGGCTATTTTGTTGCCGAGTGAAACGCTGTTTAGCCGGGAAGAAGAAGAAGGAGAAGAAGAAAGGGAAGAAGAAGAGCACATTCCCCGGAGACGCCGCACAGATGGGGAGGATGGGATTTTCGCGGCAGACCCTAATGAAATACGGCCTAGAAATCCACCTATTATTAGGTTTTTAGCCCAAGACCCTAGAGAAGGGGCGTGACCTATAGACTATCTGCTATATAATAATGTTAAAACATGTATGCCAGCATTGATGTTGTCTGTACGTATCTCTCGCCTACAGATTCTACCTCAAAGCCATTTCTCAACTACACTACCTAGTTAGAAACCATCCTCCAGAATCGTCCCGGGGCAGAAAGCCAAGAGCTCCTGTTGGGTTGCTTCCGTGTCTGAGCCTCAGTCATCAAGCTTTGCAAATGCAGAGCTCTATCCCTCCCAAACAGCTTGTCCATAACCCCAGCGACGTTCATCGATGCATCATTGTCGTCGAGCCAACACTGAGGGTCCGCACCATGCTGACAGAGCAATTCACTTGCCTGGTACCAAGCCTCCCTCATTGGTGCAGTAGCTTCGCCTCTCGTGGTGCTCTCATAGCACGAAAGGAGGAATAGTGCCCAGACCGTTCGGCCATCGTTAAGATGCACCTTTTGGTTCACGCTAGCACCATTATCTAGTAGCAGTTGAACCATGTTGATATCGATACTGGGGTCGTCTCTTTGGGAGTGATAAGGCATGCTAATGGCCGTCACTCGCCTCGGACGTAGCGCATAGTCAAGGAGGGGTCGGCCTGCCTTTTGCAGTCGTTTCGGGTCAGATGCGAGCTTCCCCTGCACGTACTTGACCAAACGGGCCTGCACTGTCAGTGCTAAGAAATTGCAGTTGCCACCCTCGCGGTACTCTTCGTAACCACGGGACCGCGGTAAATCTCTCGCATGAGTCCAGTGCCTATTGCGAAGGGAGCGCGCGTGTTCGCTGTTGACACGGTCCAGTTCGTCCAACACGTCAGCTACAGGGGAATCAGCCGTATCTGGAGCCTGGCTTCGCTTTTCGACCTCGTGAGCATAGTAGAGAAGTTCGTCTGTAAGCCCAATGACCCTGTTAATAGAAGACTTCCGACGGAAATCCTCGTTCGGTATGCTCTTGAGTAAGAACAGTGTCATCCTGCAGAGTGATATCAGGGGATCGAAGCTTGACTGGGGTGTTACGATTTCCACCAGTCGCTGGTGGTAGCAGTCCTGCAAGAAATCACGGACCGTACGGTGGAGGAAATCGACAGGGCTCCCAAGGAAGATAGGGTGAGGCATGTTGTTGACAACAAGGAGGTCACCGCACCGGTTTTGGATCCGACTCTTCCACTGATCCTCGGCTTCTGATATCTCCTGCTCCGTAGAAGGGGAGATTAGAGCTTTCACGGCATAGTCAGAGTCGCGACTCTCCCGCTCAAGCAAAGAAAAGGCGAACAGTGGTAGTGGTTGAACCTCCTCAGTTGTGATCAAGAAGATTTGTGCCATCTCTACCCGAAACACAGGCTTGATGCCCTCGATAATGTGCTCAAAATACGCCTCCAAGTCCGGTGGAAATAGGCGGAGAATCCTCTGTAGAGTAGAAAAGCCCTCGTTCCTATTAACGGCATGGACTAGATCACGGGTAACGAGGAATACCCACAGCCAAACTCCCTGTGATTGCTGGGCGATTTGTGCCATGAGTTCCTCGCATCCCGGCTGCGAGGCACCTAGAGCCCTGAACTTTTCGTTCATCTGCAGTCTCTGACGGACATGGGTCTTCATATCCTCGCTTGTAAAGTCCTGGACCGCCAGAGAATAAACACTGTCTTGAAAGTGCTGAAAGACTTGTCTGGGTCGGCTTGATGCACATATCTTGATATCAGCCAGCTTGGACTCGGAGAAGAAGGTCAGAAAGCTGACAACGTCTTCTTCTTCGCCGTCGTACTCGTCAAGACCGTCGATGAAGAAGCAGAACTTGGTAGACAGGCCACTATGTTTCGCGAGGGCTTCGAATGCCGTCTTCAGCTCGTTGATCTCCCATCTTTCATGATCCAAACGGTCGTCTGAGCATACGTGTGGGATCAAAGTAGGGGCTCGTCTGAGGATCTGGTATAGCAGAGACTGGAGCAGTCCGACCTGGGACTTTTGCATCTCGAAACCTTGGTTCCAGAAGTAGTAACTCGCCGTGAAGAGTTGAGAAGAGCCAGCCCACTCTTCCAAGGCCTCAGCCGTGTTTTCGTGTTCGGCCGCGAACTTCATCAGTGTCGACTTTCCGCTGCCTGCCTGATACACGAGGTTAGCAGCTTTCATGGTGTTGTGACAAGCGGTGTCACGCACTTTACCGCTGATCCAGTAGATCCCACCCCCATTCTTGAGCCATTCCACAAAGTTGGTTCTGGTTGGATCGAACAACCAGGCGTTGGTGAATTGATCCGCGTCTATTATCTGTGACCATCGACGTCGTAGCTCCGGAAAGTATAAGCTCCGGATGACCCTGGATTGCCTTTGACAGGTGATGCGTTCTTGTTCTAGCAGGTCAAGGTGTCTCCTCAAGGCGGCCAGTTGCTCTCCTTGCGCCTTGCGATTATCTGCAGCCAAGCGTAGAATGTCTTTTTGAATGCCATCCAGCTTGGAGTCATAGTTGATTCCCAGCTGCCGCTGAGACTCTCGAAGAGCGTTGAGGTCAGACAGAATCTCAGAGCCTCGTTCCCTGGCACAATCAAGTCAGTGATGGGCATTCTTTAACAGCTTCAGTGACTAACCTGTCCAGAATCAACTGTACGTTGGCCCTTATCCTGACGTCCAAGTTATCGATACGACGACGTAGATCCTCTATATCCTTCCCTTTCCTCAACACACGCAGTGCGATGCGGCTGCTTTCTATAGTCCTAAATCTGGTACCATCTTTTATCTTGAGCTTCTGGACAATCTCGCCAAGCTCACCGGCCAATCTCTCACACTCGGTCGCCATGGCCATAATGTGTTTCTCACCCTGAGATAGCTGACGTCCAGGTGCCCCCTGGATGGCCTTGAGGTTGGAATACCGGACATCATCCAAGCACAGTTCGATCTCGTGGACCTCGGGAAGCGTGTCGTGAACCGAGTCTCGTGCTGACTTGACCGCCGAAACGAGCTTGATGCTGAAGTCAACGAATGCCACAATGCTGGAGGCAAGGCCTATGATCTCGAATGCCTCGGCCATGATGACTGGATCAGTTGAGCTCTACACGTGCTCGTAAGAGGCCAGGCCGCTACGAGCGTGGTTGGTTGTCTACTCGACACGAGTGCGGGAGTTGGCTTTGCTGCCTGAGTTTGACCTGATTCAAGCCTGGCTGAGGCGCTGGCTAAATTCATAGCCTCGCTAAGATTAGTGGGTACTGAAAATAAATAGCGCAATTTTTCAGAACCTTCCTAGTATAGAAATTGAGAAGTCGAGGTAGATGGATACGAAAGAGTATAGTAATGGCATATCTAGGAAGAGTAAATAAAGCATTCAACTCGATCCTTTTAATTCAGATTTCCCACTTCAATACTCTGCATGTCCATTTCCAGGGATATTTCAAGTCCTCAATCAGGCTGTGGTGATAACCAATCAACTGCGAGTACAAGCGCTGAGGCAGGGGGGGTCAGTCCTACAGTACATTTCAACTGGGACACCAGGCAAAAATCGGGATCGAATAATGCCACCAGTATTTCTGTATAAGAGCTAATTTAGTTCAGTTTAAATCATCATCATCGCCATTCGTCTGTAGCACAGCTCAAACTGTCGAGCCTCCGAAATGGACGCTCAAGTTTGCAGATTGTCGAGCCCTTCGGGTATCCTTCTGTGACCCTGAACTGCCTCAATATCTACCCTGCTAAACAATCAAAACAGTTCGAGACATAGACAAACCCTACAATTCTTTGCGACACCGCCGAAAAGCAGGTAGAAAGACTAAACCTGCTCAGCATGGAATCCTTAACTCTCTTTCCCAACCTTGGTGAAAGGATTATTAGTTGACGTGGCAGTTGTGTACAAGTCAAGGACAAAATCCAAGACGAGAACAAGGGCGAGGAAGAATATTGTCACACAGCCACAAAGCAAGATGGATCCGTTGTTCTATCGGTTGAGTGGGAAAATGGTATCGTGTGCCGTTTGGCAAATGACCAGGTGCATGCAGAGGAATGGGACTTTTTAGCACAAGAGACGAGTTCATTGATTCTTGAATAAACATTTACTTCAATTCTCTTGATCTAACCCCTATCTATACAATCGTCTACCCATGCAACTTGCGACACCATCACTTTCAAGAACAGAGAACAAGAAGGAAAAGGAAAAAGAAAAGCCACGCTGCCTCAACTATCATCGAATGGTCTATCCCATGTATAGAATGAACACTAAGCATAATTCAGTGAACCACTCCAACCGGAATCCAAGGTGCAGAGGCCATCATCTGGCGAGACTGTAGGGTGTCAAGGTAATGTTGCGTTGCACTGATTTGTTGAGCAAGGATGAGTTGCTGAGAAGCAATGACTTGTTGTGCAGAAATTATTTGCTGAGCAGTAAGACTCTGCGTTGTATCAGGAAATGCTTGTGTGTTGAGCCACTTCTGCATATCCAATGATTGGTTCGCGCCAACCGATGGTTGGGTGTTGAGAAGAGCAAGAGACTGTTCGTTAAGGGCGAGTGGTTGAGGAGTAGAGGGAGAGGCCAGACCCCATGGTGACTGGCCGGAATATTGATTCTGCGCCGGCATATTGCTACGGCGAGACCCTTTGGGGTGATACCTTGCCTGAGCAAAGGTATTCTTCTGAGGACCCCAGTAGATTGGACGGTTTGGATGATAGATAACATCGAAACCTTTGCCACCAATTGCACTAACAACAACCCTGGCGGGACCGGGTGACCCTGAGATATACGGGCCATCCTTCAGGAGCGGATGTTCCAGACATGGCCCAGAAATGCGTAGTGGGAGGTGCTCGTAGTTATTGTAGGTGTGAGGATAGCTGGCCACCCTCCTCCAGTTGGTGGGCACTGCCTTAGCCTGTTGCTTGACCACTGAAGCAGGGATGCGACGGACAGGATCTGTCTCGTCGAGTTCGGTGAGTGAGTAGTAGGAGCACTCAGATCGGCAGTCGTCCATATCGTCGTCAGTGACTGACTTGGACGACATCAGCTTAGCGAGAGAACACATTGTGACGTGATTGTGTGTGTGCTGTTAAAGGTGTAGAAAGAAGAGATTGCAAGAAGCTCGAGAAGGGATGCTGAAGCGTGAACGTGAGAAGGTGAGAAGAGTAATTGAGAAAATGTAGAAGAATGAACTGCAAAACTCTCAAGAGATGTTGCTAGTGTGTACTATTCAGAAGACTGGACCATTGAATCAAGACAGTCTGAAGAAATAAGCTGTAAAGCGCTCGAGAGACGTTGATGTGTGCTGCCCAGAAGAGAGGAAGTTTATTAGAGAGAGTTGAAAGAATAGGCTGTGAAACGCTCAAAAGAGGTTGCTGAAGAGTGCTGTTTAGAAAGCGAGAATATTGAACTGAGACAGTCTGTAAGACTGGACTGTGAGATGTTCAAGAAAGGTTGCTGGTGTGTACTCTGCAGAAAGCGAGATAGTGTGAAAAGATGGGCTGTAGAATGTTCAAGAGAGGTCGTTGACTGGTAATCTTCAAGACGAGAATACTGAATCGAGACAGTTCTGAGGAAAGGATGTGAATGAGAATGAAAAATGCGGAATCCAATGTCAACGACAATGTCAATGTGAATCGAATCATTGACAAGAGACTGAAGCTTGCTTGCGCTAAGAAAAAGGTGGCATAAAGTGAAAAGGCAGCTTGAATGAAGACTCAGAACTGATGATGAAAGGGAGAAAAACAAACCAGACATCTGAGGGGAGATGGGGAAAATGAGGGTATTAAGTAGACACCGCGATACTTAGACTTTTTGAAAAGATGAGCAACAATGAACCAGAAGATTCTAACATTGTCTCAACAATCGACAAGAGTTACAGGTTGGGTGGCCCCTTGACTTGTTGTTGGAGCTTCAATCATGACAGCCTAAAGTCAATACTCTAGAGGGGACTCGGGATATCTTCCAATGGCTTTATCTTGAAAACTTAATGTCATAGGCACATGACAAAGGGGAATGGCTTGCCTTGCCCTGAATAGAATAGTCTCAACTGCCTACTGTCAAAAGAAGGAACTTGAGGCCTTGAATTTCGAATGGAACAGAGGGACTCTCCATTATGTCAAACATCTGATTCACCCCTGAGTACTAATTCGGATTGTGTAGCAAGATCTAAGATAACCAAGAGACATGTCGTTAATTTCAAGTCATGGCCCAGTCTCACAGGTAAAACTGGTTCGTGACCCAGATCCTGCTCGGCACTCGGAGAAATTGATCGTTTGACTGTTGAGACAATGCAGCACGGGTCTTGCAGAGTCGCATAATCCAAGAACCTAATTTGAACAATTCTATTATGATTGGGTAGTCTTCTACTGTTTGAAGGCGCTCATCTCATAGAGCCGTTAGGTTACCGGAGCAACTTGCACAAGAACGTAGGGCTCAGACACAAACTTTGAGTTAGGTGTAGGCACCTGCTTTCGGTATGACAAAGTCTGCTATCATGATGAGATGACCTTGGCAGAAGATCAAAGAATTCTTTCACAGCATTGGGTTTTGATGCCGGTGGGCATCGATCATTATGTCTGTTTCTGTTGTGTCATATAGCTTCTTGTCATCCTTACAGATAACAATCATGCTGAAAGAAGGCAAAGGAATTTCTTTCGAGTTAATGCCTCACATTTTCCCGAGCACATGCATCATCACTTGATGTTGACGGCCAATGGACGACAAAGAGTTATTTAAGCGCCTGCAGATATGTATTGCAGGGATTTTGAACTTATTGCTAGACCAATTACTGCTATGGTTTACCATGTGAGATTCAATATGCTGAAGACAATAGTTTGCGTCTTTGGTAGGTCTTCCTCAAGTACACAAGGAAGAGAGGAAGAGGGGAAAGCTGATCTCCGAGACCTCTCGTCTTTCCCTAACCTTAAATCTATTGCGATTCTTTCTGAAAGCCTCCTTTAGGCAAGTACGCAGTCCAGTCAGAGAGAAAAACAGGGTACTCCCCTCACGAATCCTGATATGCCAATCAACAGGTAGAATCACGGCTCGGGCCGCTTTCGGCGTGATAGCGGCCGGTTTCCCCTTAAGTTTGTAGTTATGTGGATTATGAAATCAAGTAGATCAGATCTTATTTTCTTCACCAATCTGTCGGAGTGCTAGCTGGTAAGTCCACGTCGGCGATTTCTCTGCCCTGTCCGTTCATAACCCACGTTCTGAGGCGATGCAACATCAAGTTGATACACTCCCCAAGTACCTCTAGGATAATAGCAGAACCCACTGCGGCATATATCCCAGGGTATAGAGTGACCCAAATTATGCATTGCAGATCTCGCGAGCTGACCGCCTCAGATAGACGAAGGATCAAAACATCAAGGCTACCCTGGCTCGTTTGCCGCACTCTAGCCCATCAACCTCAATCTTTCTCAAACACTGCCCCGTGGAGTCGACACTCCATTTATCATGCTTAATTCAATCTGGCATTGTGTTCATATTAAACCCTCGGTCAATAACCGCGAAACCAAACCCCAGCAACTCCGCTCAAGTGCAGCATCTGACATGGGCTGTTTTCGTTGAAACATGGTCATGCACGTTGTTTCTGCACTCGCCTAAGCTCGCTCCACATTACGAGTAACCTAGACTGTTCCATCACGGGATGTGACCGAGAAAAAGGCTCCATACGTAGATCCGAGAATCAGGGGATTCATGTGCCCCTGTGACGAGCAGGACCTTCACATGATGTCCCACGTGACCCCCACCAGTAAAACCTAATTCACAGTCCCCGCAGTATCGTCCGATTGGCTCGCTTTTACCCACAAATCACGAGTTTGTGCCCACACACCACCTTCGGCATTCATGCCCATTCCAGGTTCCACCAAAATATCATCAGCCGCGGATCCGCGTCTGTCCAACTGACCCGTTGTACCCGTTTCTGTCTCTCTATCAAGGTCCTCACTGTATACCTATTAATATCCCACAACGGCTTCCTGCAACAAGTGCAACAAGAGTGGAGATGAAGTGTCCCTGAAACACTGCGCCAAGTGCAAGCAGACAAATTACTGCAGCCGAGACTGCCAGAAGGCCGACTGGAAGGCACACAAGAAAATCTGCAGTCAGCAAGCTGGGTCTGCTTCTGCTTCTGCTTCTGCTTCTGCTTCTGCTTCTGCTTCTGGGCCTGGACATCAGGGCCTGTCTCCGCCCAACGGACTAGACGAGCCCATCCCCGATCCATTCACTCGTCTGGACAATGGCACCTACCTCCACAATCGTCCAGAGAAGGATGTGTATCGGCTGCTTCTTGACACATACCGTCTCCGCGTCGACGACATGTACACTCTCGAGGGAGATGTCGACGATGACAACATCTACGCTAGCCGTGCAGATATTCTACAGGGCTTCAGGCGATTCTTGCGAAAGATAACCAAGTCCAAGAAGGCACTGCTCCCTTCGTGGTGGACGCCTGAGAAACAACAAGAGTGCGAGGACTTTGGCATGGACGAGGACCAATGGCAGAACTTGATATCTGGAGTTGAAAAGAAGGACATCATTGAACACTATCAAGATCACCAATTCCCGATGCAGTTGCGCATGCTTGGCGAATCTATCTACGGCAGAGCACCTGTTGGTTCAGATGGAACTTCCATGAGGAAGATGCTGGCAATGTTTGAGAGTGGAGGCGCTGCGTGATGAAGCATATGTGTCGAATATCCCCTCCAAGAGTGCGTGTTGTCCGTCGTGTATATGACCCTCCCTTAGCGAAGTTGAAAGCACCATGTTCTCTTGATACTACCTGTAGATGTCTAAGAGTTGCTTCTTACCACCGGCTCAAGTATGCCAGCGCACCTCTTGTGTCAATCAAGACGGAATCACTATTGACCAGCAAGTTGACTAAATAGTTCTCTCCACTCCAGTTCACACCAATCATTAGTTAAGTGGTTAACTAGGTATAATATCTTTCACGCCAAGAAGCTCAAGTGTAAGCCACGGCGTCTTGCTCGCGCCAACGAGCATCAACTACTTTAGCGTCAACACCAAACAGATTCTTAGATAGGCGAGCCGCAGCTTCGACTATTTCGCTCCTTAGTCATCTAATTATTGTCATCTACTCGCTGAGAAGTCATGCCGAGAGTCAAGGAGTGTGTGCCCAACCCATTTCTGGTAAACGTCCTTGAGTTTCGTCATCATTCGAGACGCCAGTGCTTCAGGTTCAACTTTTTTCATTCTTCAATAGGCCTCCCTTAAGAAGCCGACCTTGGGGTCTTTCTCTACCTAACGAAAGAAGCTACGCCTACCTACTGGTATCCACCACATAGCGGCCAGCAATGCCGCCCTTTTGCATCAAGTCATACACATCCTGGAGCTCCGACAAGCCGACAACCCTAGAGTACAACAATTAGCAGGGAATTCATGCGTCATATTTGACAAACTTACTTGAACGGTGCCTTGATGAAGCCCTGTCGGAAGAACTCGATGGCCTCGGCGGTATCCTGTCGGTTACCGACATAACTTCCCTTGATGTTGATCTCGCTGCATATTTGGTCAGCAGACCTCTAGGAGGCTTGTAATGGTGTTTCTTACCGAACGACGGTATCAAAGACGGGAGCCTTGATAAAAGCATTGGCTGGTAGACCAACGCAGACGATAGTTCCCTTGCTCTTGACATACTGGCTCGCCTCCTGGAAGGGCTTCTCACTTGCAGCCAGAAGCAACACGGCATCAGGGCCAGAGCCACCAGAAGCTGCGCGGATGTCGGCTACAGTGTCCTTGGAAGTCTTGAAGTCGACAAAGGTGTCGGCACCAAGCTCAAGGCAGACCTTGCGCTTCTCATCGCCGCCATCAAGAGCCGTGACGTGGAGACCCATGGCCTTGGCATACTGGATAGCAAAGACGCCAAGACCACCACCAGCGCCGGCAATGGCAACATGTTGACCGGGCCGGACACCGGAAGACTTGAGGGCCTTGTACACTGTCAGACCGGCACACAGGATAGGCGCGACTCCGGCGAGGTCACAATCCTTGGGGATGCGGGCAACATGGGCCGCCTTGCCGACGGCGTATTGCTGGAATGAGCCGTCAACAGTGTAGCCAGACAGGGAAGCTGTCGAGCAAAGCGACTCGTTGGACTGCCGGCACTGCTCGCAGCTCATGCATGAGCCATGAAGCCACTTGATACCGACGTGGTCGCCAATCTCGATGTCCTTGACGAGCTCACCCCGCGCGACCACGATGCCCGCACCTTCATGTCCGCCAACGAGGGGCATTTTGGACTGGAGAGGCCAGTCGCCATTGACGGCGTGCAGGTCAGTATGACAAACACCGCTATACTTGATGTTGATGAGGACTTCATCCGAAGCTGGTTTGGGGACGGGAATCTGCTTGTACTGGACAGCTGTTGGGTTAGGCAGTCAGCCTTTCTCGGTTCGTTCATCACGGTGAGGAATGCCTCGGAGATAGAACATACGACCGCCCACTTGCTCAAGAACTTGTGCCCATTGCTCCTTGGGAATATCAGGTCCTGCTGTTGTCGCATACGCCGCCGTCTTGTTCGCGTTGATGGTGCTGGTGTTGGGAACAACGCGGCTGTGACGGGCGCAAGCCTGGCCGCTGGTGCTGGAGCTGGCACAGCTTCCGCAAAGACATTTCCGGGTAGAAGTGAAGTTCCGAACGTTGACTCGAGTCGCTGCTGATAGCGTCACGATAGCAGAGCTGCGCACAACAGGGCTCACAGAGGCCCTGAGGACAGCACTCTTCATCAAGCTGCTCGTTGGTCTCATCATGTTTTCCTGCTATTGACTGTAATTATCAGACGGAAATGTGATCTCTTTCTGTCCGTGCCGTGCCGGTTGCGGCTCCGCAGTGACTGGCGAGCGGGCGTTATATATACTAGTGCTATCTCTGTCCCGTGGCCCATCAGACTACTCCCAGTCAGCGTGGTGCCATGCAACCGGAACTCTATCTCCAATGTCATACGAGCTAGATAATCTTGTCTAGCCCCAGGATGGGAAATTGCGTCCCCCAAGCGGAGTATTGTACCATGTCCGTGGAGAAACCCAGTTCGGCGACCTGAGTCCATTGGCCGATAGTACACACGTGTTGTTCCCCCCACAGCGGGGCCGTTCCCTTCAAGGGATCCATTTCGTCATCCGGCCGTTTGCAGTAAGCGGATATTGCTCCGGTTAGAGCGCTTGGAATGGAGTCCGAGATAGCAGCTCTGGTATTGGCTGAGATTGTGTGTGTGTGTGTGTGTCTGACTACCCTGAACTTGACTTGAAAAGGATTGATGGCCTGGATGATGCCTGAGTGCGGCGCTGTAGAACCAACAGTAGAGCCAACGGGGGGTGACAACAGTGGGTGACAGTTGGTGACAATGGTGGGTGACAATGTATTTCAAGGATGTCTAGTGACTAATATTCATTGGAACCATGCATCCAATATGCCAATCCGAATCCGAGAATCAATCTTTGAGGTAGTGTTGGGGGTTGTATTGGGGGTTGAACTTTGCCCGCAACTACGGCTAAATTACTATCGGCTCTGGGAACTCGCAACCCTCAGTCCAACGTTTCCTTGATCAATGTCAGTAAAGTCGTCAGTACATTCCAGGTTCACTTACACTGGTCTCATTCCCGCCTTGGTCAGATGCATATCGCCAAACTTGGCGGTATTCTTGAACTTGCATTCGTTGCCCCGTGTGCAGAACGGGTCCTGCGGACAGTGGTGGCTCATGGGGCAAGCAAAGTCAGGGCACCCAGGTCCGACGAAGCACGGACAACTGCGTGCCTTGTAGCGATGGATGACCATCTCGTCTGCGGTGAGCTTCGTGTCATGTTCCCTGGTGCATTGGGGTCCCCACGAGCAGGTGCCGCTGAGATAGTGACTATTGCAAAACGCTTGATTTCTTGCCTCTAACAGCTTTCGTTTGTAGCTATCTTGAGCTGGAGTGTGACCCGGAATCTTGGCAGGCGGATCAAGGCGAACATTGTCCTGATTGAACTCCATGATCTTGGGTGCTTTCGACTTAGTCGGACCGACATCAATGTTCTGGTGATTTCCGGTGCCACCAGCCGCAGCATAGCTCCCCTTATAGTTGGTTGAAATACCTCCATTACCTGATCTGATTGTCGTCGTGGTCGCCGTGACTGTCGTCGTCGCAACTGGCGGCTGAACACGAGGCGGAGGAGGTGATGGAGAAGAAATCTGCTTGGGTGGAGATTGGGGAGTAACTCTGGTCTCGTTTTGAAGTAGACCGCTGCGGAACACATTGTCAAAAGTAATAATGGGAAGACCGAGCTTCTTGATTCTTGGTGCTGCTGGGGTGGTCTCGACAAGTACGAGACGGCTCCCCTGATCGTCGATATATGGTCGTAGATCATGTGCGTATCCAGCATCATGGCAGGCGACAAAGAATATCTTCTTGCAACGGACATCGTCGTGATAGTATTTCAGCATTCCTACATTCCAAAGGTCAGCACAGATGTGAAGATGTGCTATGACAAGTAAGCAGAGACAAAAGCTCACGTCGTATCTTGGAGTCGGCATTCTCCTTTCCAGACCCGACGTCGACGAAATCAAACTCGGCCCGAGCATTGGTGAAGTTTGTAACAAATTTCAAGAATTTATCTTCGTAATTGACAATTCCCGACAGGCGAAGAGAGTGGGCGAGGTCCTTGACATTGGCAAAGACCCGGGCAAAGATAGTAATATCACTACTCAAGTCTGTATCCTGGACGTATTCGGCAACGTGTTGCCTGATCGCGAGAGCGACATTCGTGGCACCTTCTTCGGGATCTTGGAGGAAACTGTCCTGAAATTTTGCGCCGTCGCCGTCAACGAGGATCGCGACGTAGGGGTCTTTTTCTTTTTGCTGCGCCTTCTATGCCACGTTGCTATTAGCAAAGCACGTAACCCAGCAGTGAGTGGTAGTTGCACGCACCAAATTATTCTTCAAGTCCCTGTTCTGAGCCGTGATCTGATCATTTTCCTTCTTTAGGCGGCGCTTCTCCTCCTCCAAGACCTCTACAGTCTGATGCAATGTCTGTGAAAACAGTTCGGTTAACGGCGTCGAAGCGTACAGATCATCAGATACAGGATAGCCTACTCGTAGCCATGAATGCCTTTCATTATCCAGCTCATTCCATTTCTGGATCTGAACAGCCAGATCATCCTTGAAATTGGAACTATCATAAGCACTCGACATATTGTTCGTGTGTGCGACAGGCGGCAATGTGGCGTAAATTAGAGGGAGAAGCCGTATTTAATAGTGGCAATCTAGAATATACGCGAATGACGTGGAATCTGCAGCAAAGTTAAAACAAGCTTGTGTTCCGGTCTTTGGCCCTTTCTGAAAAGTAATTTGAACGAGGGGAAAATCACAAGATGGCTGTACGGCCGAGTATTTGAACGATGGAGAGAAAAGCCAGCACGGCTGTGGAAAACGCCTGTCTGCCTTACACATGCACCGCCTCCCAACACTGTCGGGCAGAGTCCAGAAGCTTCTGCCACGAAGCCCAAATGCAAATGTTTGCCTCGGCGAAACTGCCAAGCCAATGTTTGCCTACGAGCAAGGCGCGCAGGCCTAGATAAATGGCCGTGGATGGTGGTACGCGTGAGAAGTGGTGGGTCAAAGGGGGAAAATTCACCCAGTCTGCAATGTGCATTTCAGCCATGATTGTGTGACCACTCTTTGGACCCTGGCGATTGGCTCTGTGGTGACTTGTCATAGGCATATATCACGCATCAGGCTGCCTTTGTACAACTGTGAGGGGAGAGCCCAGTTGGGTTGCCTCCTGGATGTGGTTCGCCCGGCTGATGCATCCGTTTCGTTAGGCGCTGAGGCTCAACTGTGTGGTTCTATTTTCAGGTGACTACTATTTCAGGCGTCTCTTATTGATCTGGAGCCACCATCTCTGCTGATATGAGATGCTTCCATTGGCAGTGCTCATGTGATTCCTTCTGGCGACCCAACAAATGCCCTGGCCCAGCAGAAGTACCATTGAGCAACAACAATTCATCGGCTGACTCTTCAAACAAGCATGAAATCATTTTGGGGCAAACTCACTGTCAATAAGCGTGTCATTACTAGCATATCGTTGACGTCTTCGCTCCATGAAACTCAGAAGCCCGCCCCAACCTCCCGTACGTTCCGCATGAAATGAAATGAAATATTAAAGAGTACAATATCAAAAATTAGATGGATGTTGTTCGACACCCAAAGAGGCGCCTCACATCCAGGGCGAGCGGTTCCGCAGCCCTGCACCTGGGCCAGTATGTACGCCAGCATTCCCCTTTCCAACGGCGCCTCATCAAACGTTCGGCCTGCCGCTTCGATGCCGTCATTCCTAAGAGGATGATAAAAATACTTTCTCAACTAGTCATCGCTTATTATAGTTTACCATCTCTTGAGCCATTGATCCATGGCCAGCGAGCCTGCCTAACCCAACAACGAGCACACCAGCTACTTACCTGTGTTCACATGCCATACTTACCTAGACACAGTATCATCGAACCTTGGAGCTAACTCATTGGTTCTTGCCACATTGAAAAGGCTAATTTGACGGCCCCTTGGCACGTCATCCCGCTCAACGCATCTGTCCCCTCCAACATCTTGACCTCGGTCCGAAGAGATGAGAGTTCTTTGCTCATCCCTTCTATTTTCTGCCTACTAAATGAGGAATTCATCTCAATCTGGATATTCGTGTGCTATTTTTGGTCTTAATATCTCGGCCCATCTGCATGGAGACTGCAGTTTACTGGCAACAACCACCTACCAAAATCATTTTGATCCATGATCAATAAAACGCCCTCAAATCTTAGTTACCTTCAATCTCGTAACTACTCATTGGAGTTTTTATCCTTCAATGATGCCCCATACTCGAAAGCAGAGATATTAGCCTTGCAGGTCTTGCCAACAATGAGCATATCCTCGTCAGTGAAATACTTTCCTGCCACCCTATCGGTGCATTTCGAGCGGCGGGCCCTCTATCCACGCCAACAACATGTTCTAAATGGAATTCAGAGGTACGTAGTCAAGAAATCACGCACTGCAATTCTTTCGTGAATGGGGACATGATTGCCCCCTGGTTGGGTCGAGACTTCTCGAACGTAGCTCAAAAGCGTGACAGAGCCATAGAGCCCGTTACTGTAAGGGCTCCATGGGTGAGATTAATATTACGAAGTCTGCACATGTCAAACTACTCAGAAAGCTTCCACCGAGGGCATACAAGTCTCGAGTCAAGCAAGCCTTCAGCCATGGAGCTCTATACGCGACGGGCTAAACAAATAGACAATAGATCGACCGGGCTATCAGCACAGAAGGAAGAGCTACTAGCCGAGTAATGCTTTGTCTATGACGGAGTTTAAAGGAGCGTCCAGTTGGACGACCAAGCTAGTACTCGAACCGCCAGTGAACTTCAAAACTGTAGCCCAGTCATTTTCGGGGCAACCTTAGCTATTTCATAGCTATCAGAAACTCCACGGGAGAAGTTGAGTTTATGACATTGATCAAGGGCCTCGACGATGCAGAGCATATCTCTGGTGAAAATGGTGCATGGATGAACCAATCGAGATATTTCTCAGTTTTATAACAGAGACTGGCCATCACGCCTACTTGGCCTCACAGGACACTCAGACCCTTTTCCAATGTATCAGTCTCTGGGCTGTCAATTCGCAAAGTGCCCGGCTCTGCACGTTGCATGAGAACGAGATTACTCGGTCAGTGCCCCTACGTCGTATCAGACCGGCAATGACACTATCCAGTTTGCCTCACTTTACAATGTGTCAAAACCGATGATATCACAATGTCTAACAATGGCTCTATTGCGGTAGCCAGTATGTATGTGACACTGCTTAACATTCTTATCCCACTCAAGCAGGAGTTAACCTGTAACAGCTACCAAATTGCTTAGTTCAACTAGGGCTATAGAGAAGGTCGCCATGGGATGGTTTTTCAGAGGCTTTGGGCATGATCAGGTCAGGTTGAATGTCCCTATAGCTCAACTCAATGTGGTCTAAGGCCACTGAGAGCCTTGCGCAGTCAAAGGCATCTCGGCCACCTTAAAGTTGTCGTATTGAAGCTTTAACTTGCGTAACTCCCAGGAAAGAGTTGACTTGTTTGACGGGACAAACACCTTTGAGTCTCGTTCATCGTATAGTAAAGCTAGACCAGGGGAGGATGATTTGGGGCTTCGTGATTGAACAATTACTTGAACGTAGGTGAGTGTGAGCACATCGGAGCACTACTCATCTTGGGAGATTTATTCAAGCCTTCTATCAACCTTGCAGAGAAGATGATGACTGGAGTAGTTGGCAGAATGAATATGGCACAGCCTTGATATCCAGGTCGTTGTGGGCTGATGATGCCTGCAAGTCAACGAGTGGGGAGCCTCGCCAGCACGAGATGCAAGATATGACAAAATGGTGCAGAACTCGCTTTCGATCATGGTTAGGTTTTGAACCAGCACCTTGGTTGCTCAGGCTCAGGCTCGGCGAGTTGATGGGCCGCTGGGTATGACCAAACCGGGTAATTTGCTATTAGCAGATAGCTAAGAAGCAATCTACCCTTTGCCACCCATCTCGTTGCTTGGCCCAGCCTCCACGTGTGCTAGCTAGCTTCGGATATATGAGCGGTGTGAGCTAAATGACAATGATATCAATCGTAATGACAAAACCCTTGAGGCCAAAGGTACTAGCTAGGGACTTCGGTATACTTCATTCTATAAACCAACTTTTCCGGGCCTGTATTTCCTGTGGAGCTCGCATCATACTCACAACACATCAGTGAAAGTCTGTGACAAGCTGAGACAGGTGCTCGGGCAAGCTGGGCGGGCTGTTAGACGCTAGAGAGAGGATGACAGGGGTCGATATTGATGTTTCACAATATGCACTTAGTCAGAGCACATGAAACGGGCAAGCGAAATTAGCCCCAGGGGCGGAATCGAGGTAATTTCCACCATCCTCGCTTACCTGTGTGTGTGGATATTGTTTCCATCAGTTTTCAGCTTCACCACCAAACAAATCCAAGAAAAATGGTTCTCACTCGTCGTCAAAGACGAGCCCTCTCTGCTAGACTTGAGAACCTAGCACCAGAACTACTAAGCCGCATCTTTGAGTGCTTCTGTCTCCACTGTCATGGTCGACCTGACCTCCCATATTGGAGCCTGCATGAGCCCACGAGCTTGGAACCAACGCCATCATCAGACTCGTCGTCATACTGGCAGGGTCGACAAGCTCTATATGACCTCTGCCTCGTTTCAAGGCACTTCCGTCATGTCGCCCAGGGTGTCCTCTTCCATGAGTTCATCATTCCAGTCGGCTGCCGGCCCACATCGCTACATCGACGCGTAGAGCCCTTTCTTCGGACTCTGGCCTCACGGCCAGATCTTGCCCGAGTAGTGCGTACCGTGGCCTTGGACGACTACCTATCACTACGCTTAGACGTTGGGTACGCCCGAGAGGTGGCTGAAGAAGCCTTGCACTCTTTGGGCACCAATCTTGCTCTCTTTTGGGAACGAAGAAAACAGTGCCAAGAGCCAGTACTCCACCCGTCCTACTTTGGGATCTCTCAGAAGTTTATACTTGGACAGCTTCAGCCCAGAGAGTCAAGCAGTGAAAGCGTACAACGGCTTGTTATGGCTGAGATTCTCGTCCTTCTAGTCGCCTTGCTCCCAAATCTGCAACATCTCATTCTTAACGATAGCCTTTTCCCGCAGCTAGTCTTCCCTGCGGCAGCCAGCGCACTTGACATCACCAGAATTCCTCTCAAGACCCTTGACGCAATGGTGGTGCCTCATTCGATCCTCTCTGTCGCACCAGATGTTGAGACAGTTCATATAAGCCCTCAAGACTTTTACCCCAAGATGCCAAGTGTCAAAAGGATCTATTTCCGAGGCTATGGAAGTGACGACAATATTGATGTCAAGAAAGTCATCTCTTCGTGCTCTAGCGCTCTTTCTGCCTTTTCCTACCAAACAACCTTTCACTGGTCATCTGTCGATCAGAGCGTGGCCAAGGTTTTGCAACCGCAGACAGCAGTAGAACTTCTCACTGATGTGTGCTCAAGTCTGCAATCCTTGCATCTTGACATGCGTTTCAGGGTTGCTTTTGACAGAGACTCACAGGTTGAGCCAATGCCGAGTCTGAAACAGTTTATCAGGTTGGAGGAGGTCTTCCTTACCACCAACTCGGTGTATAACGGGTCAAGTTTGACGGTATCCGACGAGGAATCTCTCGTCCATCTTCTTCCCCGCAGCATCAAATCTGTTACATTCGTTGACCCCGAATTTCCTCCTCCACCCGAACGCCTTCGTAAGGGCTTGCTTGACCTGGCCGATGCCAGGAGAGATGATAGCTTGTTTCCAAATCTCAAAGAGCTGCGATGCGACTCAAGGCAGGTCTGCGACGATGGAGTAATCAAGCATTTCTTTTCCCAAGTAGGGGTAGACTTCGAGTATCAAGAGTTTCCAACACGAGACTGGAGCTATTCCAGATGTCCCCTACCCGCCGAGTCTCCCCGGCTTGCGCTTGAAGCTTATCGGGAGGAGTTTGAGCATCACGCGCCAGGGCCTTGGCCTTATTACTCAGATGAGGATTTGTAATAGCACAATGGATGAGGTATACACCAGAAGCCGGAAAACTGGGCAGACTTGGAGTATATACAAACTTGTTGAGATTTCGTAACAGCCACGTTTCAAGTTGAAACTTTTGCAATATAGGAGAGGTTCCTGCATGGCCGATATGAAGAAAGTAGTCTCATATGATAGATTGTGCCGCCCACTGTTTCTGGGTCGACAGATGGGCGAACGAGCAGCGTAGTGCATCATGTTGTGGACACTAGGAGTGGGCAGTAAGCGAGAGTAGCGTACAATCCTGCTAGTGTACAGCGACCTAGTCAGTCAAACAATATCGCTGAGTCCACGAAGCGCATCCAGACATTGCAAAGAAGGTCAAAGGACAAGGCATCCCCAAAAAGGAGACTGCCAGGTGCTATGAGCGTTGCCACGAGCTGCAAAAAACATACAACAGCGGGGATTCGCTGGTCGTCACCGACCCAACTACTAATCCGCCCCTCACCGGCTTATCTATGGGAGAGCGGACGGGATCCCGAGTTCTCCGGTGGGTATGGTCGTATGTACTAGGAGGAGGCTAAGATTGCGTCTATAAGGGGCAGGGGGGCTTCACGATAGTCATGCAGAAAATGCGGGACCTCATGGCGGTGTCTACCCAGCGGCTGTTTCTGTCTCTTTCAATTGACTTAAAAATGACGGTCCATTTATTTAGTTTCCAAAATGCATCAATCAAAGCAATATGATAGTCTACAGTTGAGAAAAGGTGGCAGCTTTCCCCCCGTCATCGTTGCGGACGCCTCCATCCAATGGTGTTGAAGCTTGAGCACAACATCAACCAGACACGGGTTCAAGCGGCTTAGGCGCCAAAACTAGTAATCATTTGTTCGTGCCGTACATTTACCATGAGTTAAAACACCACAGCTACAGCTACCAGAGTGGTGTCAACAAGCTGAAAGGAACCTCGTATTACCTTGATAGGCTCCCCCAGAGGATCAAGTCCCACAAGCTCTAGCTCCTTCGGGGTAATATTTTACCGCTATCCAATCCTTCATGTTGATCCTCGCAACGCCGCTTGCTCTAACCCCTCATTATCCGGCTACGCCTCCTCCATCACACAACACCAAAGCTACCTTTATCTAGCCATAGCCATGGCGTTCTCACTATACGATGCAACCATTGTGGATGCAAAGACCATCCTTGAGACTTTGGATGGTCTCCTCAAGAAAGCAGAGGAACAGCCCAACGCGGAAAGCTTCCTAAAAGCTCGGCTCTACGAGGACATGAACCCCTTCACCTTCCAAATCCACGCAGCTACAAGGTTCGCAGAGCTCGTCCTTGCCAGGCTCACCGGAAGGGAAGCCGTGCAGTACGAAGACAACCTCGTCACATACGCCGACATGCACGCACGCATCGCCGAGGTTCTGGCGGCCCTTGGAAAGGCGGACAAGGATACTGTCAACCGATATGGAGAGGAGGTTTTGCCGACAGCTTTGCCATCTGCAGGGACAATGGATATCACTGGGAAGGCTTTCGCCAAGGGAGCGGCGATGCCCAACATCTATTTTCACCTCAACATGACCTACGCCATCCTAAGAAAGGAGGGAGTGCCTTTGGGAAAGAAAGACTATGCGATGGGGTTTGCTATGGATAATATTCTCAAGCCGCAGCAATGAGGGAGGCGATGTCGTTTCGAAAGATGATAGCCTAGATAAATGGGTCTTGTCTATAAAAACACCTCCATGCTTTACCGCTCCTCATTGAGCAGGTTACCATTCACGGAAGATTTGACACGAGTAAATACTCGGTGAGGAAGAATTGAGTTCCACATCATGTGTTATTTATGATGACATGGGCAAGTAAAGTCTCCGGAGCGAAAGCTCCAGAGTGAGCGGAGAATACTGTTCATCATCTCCGTTGACATCGAGGCTGTCGACCTTGAGTGTATACACATGTAAAGAATGAAGGACAATGAGACTAAATAAGAACAACGCGAGATGATGGAATGGTCGATTTTACTATGTAATTAGTACACGAGCCACCGTTCTTACTGATATTATTTTGTCTTAGACATCTACTACGATGTTATTCCCTTCTATTCTTCTCAAAACACAAGAAAGTTGTCAAGGTGTAGGGTAGCCATCGGCCTCGGAGCCACCGCCTTAAAATGGAGTCGGTCGGAGTTTTTTCACCCCCACCGACAAAAAACGGGCCTCCGCCTGCACTTTACTTCCTCCAATCAGCAAACAGATGTGACAGTCAAGACCGGATGATTGTGAGGCGGGAAATCATTCAGGGGTAAGATTGTTTCTGTCAATGCAGGCGCAGGCGCAGGCGCAGGCCGTCAGCTCAAAGTGCCGTGTTCATGGGTCGACCGTGGAGACGGGACTGTAAACTCCACTGTGTTTATTCGACCAATATTGCGGTGTGAAGATGGCTTCTGCTGATTCTCTTGCATCTGTGGTTTATCTCTGTCACTGTAGCAAAGAGATCATCAAGCTTAAACTTTGCATCTACACTAGGGACTACCCGTGGTCACTGCATCGGAAGTCGGTGCATCGGTCATCTCTTGGCGGGCACATCTCGGTGAACCTTCAATTGAATAGAGTTCAAGTGTCTAGCGGTCTGCCCGAGATACATATCAGCCTCCCAAGAGGTCCAGGATCATCCAGACTGGGCGGTCGGCCTTGAGAACCCAGTTCACTGGTGGAACTGTCAACGGTTCGACGGCATGCAACCACAGACGTTGTATTAAGGAGTCAACCGTATTGACGGCGGACCTCCGAAGCTGCCGTTTACAACAACAAGCTTCTCCAGGGCAATACGAGGCGACCCAATCGGTTCTCTCAGCTCTGGAAACCGTGCAGTCGGGCCATCCAAGCCCCCCTGGGCTGCCACTCTCGACCTACCGTTTTCTGCATCAGACCGGCGTCACGTCGTTGGCTAATTCAAGGGGGGACGAGCGTGGCATGGGGCTCAAACATGGTTAACCTTAACAAGCTTAACCCTTAGCACCAATACCTTATCCATCCGTAGCATGGAACCGACAGGGGTTCCCACCCGATCGCGAAGCTTATTTCTCACTCTAGTGGTGGAAATACTGCCCCGGGGATCCTCACAGAGTAAACTAGAAACACGGCCGTGCGATGAGTTCTTCCGCCGTGTCCCTTCGCCGAGACTGGAGATTGCTGCGGAGCAAAGGCCCGCCGGGAGGACCGATAGGCACCGGACACGATGGCTGGACGAGGAGCCATCGTGCGACGCCGACAGTCCGGAGGCTCGATATAAAAATGTGTGAATGTCGCCTCGATAGATTTTGATTCAGCACTCAACTCAACGCACTCTCATCACTTCATTCACTCGCCTGCTTCTTCAACCACTCAACCAACAACCTCATCTCTTCTATAACCGCCAACATGCACGCTCCCAGCATCGTCACTGTCCTCGCCGCCCTCCCCGCGGCTATGGCTTGCCTTGGCTACACCGGTGGTGTCCCCAAGGCCACTGGCACCAAGTCTCTGAGCGCCCCCAAGACCCTCAAGAAGGGTGAGGTTTTCGATGCCGGCTGGGTCCGGTACGACCGTGGTGTGAAGTGCTCTGGTCAGGCTGAGGGTGGTAAGTTGTCACTTCTCTGAACACTTTAAGCAGCAGGTTCTAATTCCTCTTCTCTTCTAGGTTCCAAGGACGCCGTCTTCATCCTCGAGG
>JAPFTC010000232.1:0-84230 GCA_030779165.1 Fusarium sp. MBC 441
AACATACAACAGCGGGGATTCGCTGGTCGTCACCGACCCAACTACTAATCCGCCCCTCACTGGCTTATCTATGGGAGAGCGGACGGGATCCCGAGTTTTCCAGTGGGTATGGTCGTATGTGGTAGGGGGTGGTGCAATCAGGCTTCAACAACGGGACAGCAACTCGGCCTGCGGTTCACTATAATACTCGTCCATCTCATTCTCTTCTTAGCTGGCCCTTCACTGCAGAAACTCACCAGGTAGTTGATATAGCTCTCCAATTTGCCAGAAACACCTTATCGGTTGTGTCCAGAGTGGGCGTGGTGTCCACTTCTCTCATCTCTTCCTCTCACCGTCAGTTTCTTGCCCACCTGTAACACTCTAACTCCTGGAGTCACTGTGGTAGCATCTGATTTAGATGAAAGATCCAGATTATTACTGTGCTTTGTAGAGATTGTAGAGTAGATGGCCGTCTCGTATACAACTATTCAAACTTACCTGTCCCTGTCTAACAACTTTTAGGCAGCCCTCATCACCACCTCAAATGACATCAATCAGAGATGCATGTGTTAGATAAAGTGAAGTCATCTCCATGTCTAATGCAAGGCTAGTGTTCCGTTAACTACCTTCAAACAATCGGGACAGTGGCTGTGGCCGAGGAAGTTGGAACTCCTTAAATTGAATGATGTCTAGACCGTTGGCGACTTTTTGACTATTTGAAGACTATTTTTGGGAGCGGTGTCACTGAGGGTTTTGAATTGCTTTTGCTCTACTAATCCGGACAAAAACACCGACTTCGACATGTGGCCTCAGTTTCTCGAACGCCTTACTGGATTCCCACTCTTCCCATATTGGGCTCAATTGGTAGGGGTTGAGTCTTTGCAAGCACCGATTGAGCGCATCTTGCACAGGACTTGGGGATTACACAATATGGTCATCTTACTCTGGGAAGGAACTCGAATGGTTAGGGAAACAAGAAAAAATTGTGCTCATTCTTAATGTTGCGGAGACATTATATCCGGACGTCGAGGCTCTTTAGCAATTGTTGGCAGTCAGGTGCCGCTGAGGAGCTTATTCGGGTAAGAAGTCTTCAATTGGAGAACATGCAAACGATTACTATTGCTTGTTTCCTGAGCTCAAATCCTTGTGACCTTTTGCTATCTTTAATGATCTCCGAGATCGAAGATTGCAGACATCTTGAACGATGAACACTGAGGCCAAACTCCTCTAATCTCCACCAAACATACACTCTCTTTCCTGGGTTTGAAGTTGTAGCATTCGGCCAGAAGGCTCTTCTCTGGCCTCCTTTTCATCTTAATTCACAGCCAGATAGTGCCAATTCAATTCAGAAGCAGACACACGTTTGCTGACGCTTAGCGATTTATTTATTTACCCCCCTTTATGTAGCGTCCAATGCATTTTCTGTTACGTTCCTCTCCCGGGGGAAAGAAGAGAGCTGGGTGCTCTACACGACAGCCGTAACAGAAAAGAGGGGCGTAAAGTGACCTCATCCGCCGAACTAACTTGCCTGTGTCTGCAAGGTGAGTGCAGCTATCACAGAGAGATCTTCGCAGCAGCACGTCCCTAATTTTCAGACGCTGATGAAAGCCGGCCTGGGTCATGCAAAAGCTCTCCCCCTCAAATCGAACAAACTCTAGCATAAAGTCCTCGAGCGTGTGATCCTCAACTAGATAACGAAGGCGGCGACAAGTTTGGTGGAGCATGTAGAGAGAGCTGAATTGAAGACGCTTCAAAACTTCCAATAAGAGCTCGTCTGGTAACCGCGTCAGGGCCGGTATCATCCGAGCGCTGGTGACGGGCCCTGAGGAGAACCGCGAGATATGTCCCTGACAGTGACTCTCCACCTCGAAGGATGAGACATGTGAACCTGAAAGGCCAGGGACGTCATATGCCTTTTCACAAGGTCGGAGAGAGTCGGACAAGCGAGTAACCCAATTAGGCCAGTGATGGGCGACAATACGCCATGAGCGTTCGAGTGTGCGATTGTATGCCATTCTGATTGGCCGACTTAGTAGTAAGTAGAGGGAGATGAAAGTCGACGGTTGGTCTAGAACGAGGAAAATTGGAAGGGGGATTTTAGTATAATAGTCTGTTGTATGGGCACGCAGGGACGCAGATTTTAAGGTTAGTTTGTGAGAAAGCCCGTGGCCTTCAGATAGGACTCTTTCTGTGCACAAGGTTTCTTTCCACCATGACTCACCTGAGAGCGTTGAGAGTTTGATTGCTACAAGGTTCCAAGAAAAGGTACGATATTGGACCTTGCAGACTGATTCTGACCAACCAACCCGGGGATCAAGTCATGTCCCGACCTGGAACCGAGGCATCAGGCCTGTTAGACATTTCTGAATACACTAGCCTTGCAAACAGACCACTCGCACAAACTGCCTACCCTGACAGAGAGTGGAATGGTGGGAACGAAATCGAAATTTACGAGTTTCTGGAGCAGATGTATGCCCGTAAGACCTATCCCCAACGAACCAACGGCCTCACAGCAGTCGAAGGCCCAGGCGGTCAGTGCTAATACGTCTTGCATTTTTGACGCATGTCCTTTTCCAGCAGGGTCTCATGATGCTTGTCGTTATTTGATATGCGGTCAACTCAGGTGAAACCGGCAATGTCGTTGAGCGCCAAAATGGCGGCGTTCGTTATCTACCCTCTAGAGAAAACGGCATTTTGTTTCCTGCAGTTGGATGCGTCCTCCACATTGAAGTCGCCTAGAGGAACTTGAATGCTACATTCGACGATTCTTTCCGCGAGAGGGTGCTCCAAAGCAGAAAGAGATACGTATTAGTTCTCTGCATGAACTTGCGGGCGAGATCATGACTGGGATACTCGCAATGGCTGAATAAGTCTAGGCAGGGAACAAGGCACAGGTCGGAACTATGGCAAGTAATACGTTGGTATGGAAGACTAGCTGACTGTGAAAGGGCCGGGAATGGGAGTTTATGGCTGAATTGAAAGTGCTGGAGGCTGATAAAGGGGCGAAACGCTGGAAAACGGCATTGGTGTAGGCCTGCATGACGTTCGGATATGGTCCACAACCATCACCAAGACAGGCACATACGACCATACCTATTGTAGGCCACGGGATCCCGTCCGCTCTCCCATACCTAGTTAAGCCAGTAAGGGGCGAATTAGTAGTTGGGTCGGTGACGACTAGCGAATTCCCGCTGTTGTATGTGAGTTTTGCTATCCTGGCGGTCTCCAGGGCATTCTCCTTTGGCCTCCTTGCGCTCTGAAGTTGATCAGGTTTAGGTTTGAGTCTGATATCTTGAATAAGATTATCAGCCCCCTTGACCATGTGATTGTTTTGCTGGGAAAGGTGTTCAAACTCAAATGTCATGTCAAAGGACCATGAGCCAGTCTCATGGGCTCATCTGTTAGACCTGAGTCACCGCGATGCAGAAAGTCACCACTCAGCAAATTCTATTTGAAGCTAGCTTTTTCACCCATCCAGAACTCACGGCTTCTGATTTTACTGGCAAAAGGTACTTTGCTGGGTGATGGTGACCCCTTCGGGCAGTCAAGAATTGATTACTCTTCTTGACCAGATGCTGATTGATCATCACCCTTCTTTTCACTTCTTGAAATGGAGACCGTTATAGATTTGATCATTCGCAGTTCCAGATAATTTGATATACTAATTAACGGGAGACCTGTGCTTTCTATTCCTAGTTCTCGTGTAGCGCAGACCTCACGCCTGCAACTCTTCTCGCGCAACGGCCCCTTCGGGCTCCGAAAGACCCGTTTTGCTTATTTCAGCGACACACTGCATTTCCTGTCAAGCCATTATTTGCATCCTTCTCCGCAGTTATGCCCGAGCACCCTGCACCTTGCAGGCCCGGTTTCCACCAATGAAGATGACAGATGGGGGGTGATCTGGACTCAAGGCTGGAAACAATCCATCAAAAGGCTCCTTTTCAGCGGCTACTGTTGATCATATGACATCTGCGGGAACATAGACAGGCAGTGGAATGATTCTTTGAGGTTTTTTGGTCAGAAAAGAAGCTGCCCTTTCGAAGCCCTTTCCTCTAGGGACAGGTTTGATACATATTGGCCTAGGACCATAACGGCTACACGCTAAACGATCTTCACAAACAATCTAGTCTGGGCTCTGGGGGATCTGGTCCAATTTACTAATATTCCCGTCTGAAATATCGCTCTCAAAGAAGCAAGAATTTAAACCCCCACGTGTCTATGGGCCTTTCTGAGAGAATCTGACCTTGTTCATGTGGCTCGGAACTCGGAATGGACACATCATGCGAGTTTCCCGATTTCGCTCATCCTTCGGGACCGACGTGTTCCTGCGTCCCAACTCGAACAAGACCAGGAAACAAAAGATCCTCCCCGTACAGCGCACCAACAAGGTAAAGACTACGAGCCCGCATTGCAAGGAACCGCTTGTGGGGGCATCTGAGCGGGATGAAGCGAAAACCCCCGGGCACGCTGAGGCTCGGGTCAGCCCTAGCAAGAGACTTGGTTGTTCCCCTGCGTGGCGGGTGGGCAACCAGGTGAAACCATTTTATCTAATCAATCAGCTAATCAGCAAACTACGCCCCCATTTCGAGCCTAGCTTCAACCCTCAGCCCACTACTTCACCCTTGTCCAGCGGCGCGAGAGCGGGATCCTCGCATTGGGGCGAATCCTCCAGGTGCCGACCAGCCGTGGTTCTCACGGCTGAGGCTCCCCCCACGGAGGGGTTTGTTGGGCCATTGAGCGTGGTATGTACCTTGGCATCGAGTGATGTTGGCGTTTCTCAAGTATAAGTAGCTCGTCAATGCCTCCTCAAATCAACCATCATCCAAACAGACACCCTCAATTACTTAAGAAGCCAATCCTACTCCTCCAACCTGCGCCATGTACTCCCCCGCTGTAAGTATCAACACTGGCCTCCAAAGCTACCCAGCTGCTTACACATCGTCTAGAAGCTCTTCATCGCCGTCATGGCCTTCACCACCGTCACTGCCGCCATGCCCGCTTCCGAAAACGCCGACAACCAGAACCTTGAGGCTCGCGGTGGCTGCCTTGGCTACGCCAACTACGCCGCATGCGTTTCTGGCAGGCGACGCTCTTGCCAGCCTGGAAGCGGCCAGTCCTCGTGCTTCAACAACGCCCAGCGTGTCTGCCAAGCCAACTGCTAAGCGGTCTATGAAGATAGAGGACTAGAACATTAGTGTAGACAGATGCCCTAGCGGGATTCAAAAAGCTGGTATGCAATGCAACGTATGCTGGAACAGTGTGGACAGCGATCATTTCGGATCTTCAACTTGTTCAGTCACTTTCAAGTCTTCAAGTCATGCTTAATGAAGAATGCTAGATTACAAGCTACCCAGGAATATGGGCTAAAAATCCAAGGCAGTACTTTGGATGCTCAGGCCCTTTAACTCTTCCTCTCAATGTCCGGGTGAACTGTCTCGATATCTCCGGTCTTCTCTCCCAATGCGTTCAGCTGTTGCTCGGCAATTTCGTCGGCAGGGATTCTGTCAGGTGTTGTGTTGACCAACATGATCATTGGGAGAAGAGCAGCACCAAGCAGGGCAAATGTAACACAACTAAGGAAATTGTTAGCAAACATGCCTTGTATGAGGTGCATACGCAGAACTTACAAGCCAACGAGAGGGTCACTCGTCGTCTGAGTGTTCATACCGTAGGCAATAGCCTGACCAATGGCCTCAAGACACCTAAACGCAGCTCCGTTGCGGACGTTTTCTATAATGACCGTCAGCGTTGCCAATCAGTATCAGAAACGGGGAACCTACCTTGAGCATTCATCGCGAAAGAAGATATGAGCCAATACATATATGACTGCGACAACGGGCCGGTGGTTTGGACAAAAAAGTACGGCAGGAAGGAAGAAGGGTACAGTCCATCGTCCCAGTCGATAGCACCCGGATCATTGCGCTTGAACTTGGTCTGCATAATGATGGACCAAATGTAGACACCAACGTTGAGGGTCACAACGATGTAGAGACCGACTTGGGCGCGGCGGCGCTGTGAAAGGTGCTTAGAGTCGAGGATGAAACCAAGGCCAAAGCAACCGACACTAGAGAGGCATTAGTATGAGCCGACCAAGAACAAAGATGGCCATAGACTTACATGCACAAAAATGGCGAGATGAGCGATGAAAGTGCGCGAGCGCGGACGGTGAAGTGGATTCCGAGGTACGTGGACCAAGAACCGCTATCCCTTGGTCAGTTTCCAATTCTGCCATGGAGGAGGTGCTGCACGCTATAATACCTGTAAAAAAAAGACCAGAGGGCCCAGAGTGCGGACAGCATGATAAGTCTTGAGGTCATGGTCTTTGAAATTCGCTTAATCTCCTGCTTAGTAGAAAGAGCCTCCTCTGTGACGATGTGTGTGCCATCGGATCGAATGACGCGTTCGAAAGGCGTAATCATGAAGGCAAATGGCAGACTAGAGCCTAATTAGCAGATGAAAATTCAAGTGATGGAGTTTCACTTACGCCAGGCACTCAATGATGAGGAAAGCAATGTATGTGTCGGGAGTAACACCACCGCTTACACCCTTCTGGTAGTTCTTTGACAAGCTTGAAGAAGATTGTTAGCCAATAACATATGCATCAGCTCTCAAGATACTCACTTGATCGCACCACCAACAAGCTGTCCGAGATTTCGAGACACAATCCACAGAGCGAGATACTTGCCACGGGCACCAGAGGGCGCAAGGGTCATGATTGCACCGGCTTCAGCAACGTACCAACAGCCGGTGCCAATACCGTCGATAGCGCCGCCAAGAATGAGATACTGATTGATTAGCCCTTGTCAGCGCATGCAATATCCAGGATGCGTCTGAGCCGACTTACCCATTGGTTACCAAACTTGCTGTTGCAGTAGTAGGAGGATCCTAGAATGGGGAAGGACATGGAACCGATGACCAGAGCCCACTTGACGCCCAGCTTGTTGACAATGGGACCTCCGAAGAAGCAAGCTAAATTGTTAGCCAATTGGACATTTCATATGCTGCAATACGTACTTGTAGCAAGCATGGCATATGTAAGGGCTGTGGCGATATTGGACACTCGAGGAGTCGCAAGACCACCACCACCAAGGCCTATAATATTCGCATTAGCGGGTGACATTCGAGAAGTAAGCAATGATACTTACCTGCAATCGCATCGGCCATGGCTGGACCGCAGAAAGCCTGGATGCTCAGCAGGATCATCTGTGTCAGACTGTGTCGCCATACTCGTTTCCATCGAGGCATGGAAATCTCTTCAGTGGTGGCCATTCCATGGTCAGGAAGACCGGAGACTGCAGCCTTTGAATCAGACATTATGAATAAACGGCTATTGCAAGAATGTCGAATATGTCCAGCTGTAGGTTAAAGTCATCGAAGTGAGGTTGCATGAGATGTCTCTTTATACACATGGCATCACAGTCACGGCAACCCTGTCAAGATAACCCCTCCCGCTAGTGGAAGGTCCAGGCGAGTGGCCAGGAGGGTTATCTCTAGTGGAGCGAGCGAGTCAGAGCATGAAGGTCCAAGCGAGAGCCAGCGGGGAATCACCTGTTAGATAAACCATCACGTCTTTCCGAGCCAATAGGCTTCAAGAATAACAAGCTTTCTATCCTTATCCCCATGGGGTTTGGCGACTTTCTCTCCACAAGTTCCCGAGTTTGTCAGCCGACCTAGTCATCCAGACGGAGCAGAATCGTTGAATTCGCCTTGATAACATCGCTTGGAGCTTCCCCTGTGGGGCCCTGTTATCGCCTTAATTACTGGACAAGCCCCTACCATCCTCGATTCCGAGTTGTCTTTAGCTTCGCGCCCAGACATTTCCTCGAGATTCTACGCCATGATGCTATCACGAGACTCAACCAAGGTGGTCATTGTCGGCGGAGGCGGCACAATGGGCTCCTCCACGGCACTGCACCTGATACGCTCCGGATACACGCCGTCCAACATCACCGTCCTCGATGTTTACCCAATTCCTTCGGCACAGTCGGCTGGATACGATTTGAATAAGATCATGAGCGTTCGACTGCGGAACAAGGCTGATTTGCAGCTGTCGCTCGAGGCGTTGGACATGTGGAGGAACGATCCATTGTTCAAGCCCTACTTTCACAATGTCGGCCTGGTTCGTTTTCAATGAGGCAAATCTCAAGCTGAATGCATATTAACGATTCCAGGTTGACTGCTCATCATCCAAAGAAGGTATTGAGGAACTTAAAGAAGAACTCAAGACTATAATCGACGCAGGTGTCGGTCTAGACAAGGCAAGCAGCTGGCTTGAAAGTGAGGACGAAGTCTTGGCCAAAATGCCATGGTTCACAAAGGACCACGTTAAGGTGAGATACTCAAACAATTACAAGTAACAGTTGCTAAGATATTGGTCTAGGGATGGAAAGGCTTGTTTACTATTAACGGTGGTTGGCTGGCAGCGGCCAAGGCCATCAACTCCATCGGCAGCTTTCTCAGAAGCCAGGGTGTACAATTTGGGTTCGGAGGGTAGGTTTCTCTGACCTCGCGAGTGTGTTTCTTGCGCTTACATAGTCGCAGTGCGGGCACCTTTAAACAACCTCTCTTGGCCGCCGATGGATCGACATGTATTGGTGTTGAAACAGTTGATGGCACCCAGTATCACGCTGACAAGGTCATTCTCGCTGCCGGTGCATGGACACCAGCGCTGGTAGATCTGGAGGGCCAATGCGTGTCCAAGGTCAGTATTGAAACAACTATTGCCTTACTATTCCACCAAAAGTAGAGCTGACTGGGTATAACATAGGCCTGGGTCTTGGCCCATATCCAATTGACCCCCGAGGAGGCAGCTCGATACAAGAACATTCCCGTAGTGTACGATGGAGGCTATGGATTCTTCTTCGAGCCCAACGAGTAAGATGCACCATCAAAGCCAAGTGCACATGCTAACATCTTCCCGCAGAGATGGCATCATCAAGGTCTGTGACGAGTTCCCAGGATTCACACATTTCAAGAAGCATCAGCCCTTTGGCGCCGCCCATCCCAAGCTCATCTCAGTTCCCCGGTCGCACGCCAGCCATCCCACCGACACGTATCCAGATGCCTCCGAGGCCACCATTCGAAAGGCCATGGCTCGATTTTTGCCAGATTTCCGAGACAGGAAGATAATAGATCGAGCCATGTGCTGGTGCACCGACACGGCCGACGCCAACCTTCTCATCTGCGAGCATCCTAGGTGGAAGAACCTGATTCTGGCAACAGGAGACAGCGGGTACGTTTACGCAGCATAGGAAATTACTGTTCTAACTTTAGGCGAAGTCACTCCTTCAAACTGCTGCCCAACATTGGCAAGCATGTCGTCGAGCTATTGGAGGGCACCCTATCTCAACAGCTTGCCGAGGCTTGGAGGTGGAGGCCCGGAGGCGATGCGCTCAAGTCTCGACGTGCAGCCCCTGCCAAGGATCTTGCGGACATGCCAGGATGGAAGCATGATGCGCGACTATAGGCCTTGGACTTGGATGAGTTGCTGGATCTGCCATGAAACTTGCGAAGTGGAGAAGAAAACGAAACCAAATGGAACAAGGCTTCTTGCTTCACTAATAGTTTATCCCGGATGGTAATGTTCTCTTGGTTGTCTACTTGTCTATAAAAGGAACAAAATATGTTAAAAGGAAGTTTAGGCTGAAAAGGAAATGCATTGAATATCGGAAATTTTGTCAGACGGCGTACATGAGTGTAAGTCGTAACAACTCAGCGTGAGAGAAACCCAAGTCGATGCCCTCGGTCTGACAACCAAAACCTGAAACTTCGGTTCCGACCTCCATCGGACCCTAGTCTCATAGGTAGCCATAGCCTCCTACTCCCCGGGGAGACTTGCGAAATGTTTGTTGCCTCGGCGCTTCCTCATCGTGATGTTGTTATTGTTGTCCTGCACCCTGGCCACCAAGATTATTCGGGGCTCTCTCCTAGTTCCCATCTCCACCAAAGTTCTTCATGCCTTCGATGATTTGTTTGATGACGTCTGCGGGATTTGCGGTCGCTTTCACCTGCGGTGGCGAGTCGTCGTCGTCTCTCGCCCAAAACGGGAAACTTGCGATGAGCGTGGCCGATGCCAGAACCACCAGGGCTGAGGTGGCAAAGCGGACCATTTTGAAGAGATTGGTAGTGTGCTGGCTTCTGTAAGCGGGCTATGATGTTGAAACAGTTGGGGGGGGTTGAGTGTCTAGGTCTGTTCGTGGGAGATCGGCCTGGTTAAATACTCGAGCTCTTGAGAGGGATACATGGAAACACCCTGCAGATCCCAAGCACGATTCGTCTAGATAGACCAACTCGTATAGCATCGACGTCAATATACATACTGATGTAGAAAAACATGAGGCAGGTGAACAGCAAAGTACCTCTCATTGTTCAGTAACATTGAATATATAAATACTACAGCAAATAAACACATTTTCATTCTTGATATTTAGGGATTATTTTATGCAATATCTAAACACTTCATCATAATCTTTATTCCCTTTTTGCTTTTTCAAGCTGGATTAATTAGTGCCCTTCCGCGCCAACCTCTTGTTTCTTCGACCGTGCGTATGGGCACCTCGAGGAGCATGAAACTGGGTCAACTGGGCACATGCCTAACTTCTCAAACCCTCCAAACATGGATCCTCCTTGAAGCAAGGATTTGTTTGCAGGCAAACCAAGGCACATCACTGCTATTTTCAGCCCTCTCTGGCGATCATTTGTGCGGGGTTAACTCTCCAGTCTTGACATCAACGAAGCTATACGGCGGCCACGTTTTTCATCCTGTTTGAGTGCATTTAGTGGCGCTGTTCTGAAACCGCTGACCCGCTTGGGGCGGAATGCAAGGCATTTCTGATGGAGAATCGCTTCATGCCCGCTCGGGCTTAGGTCACTTGCATCTGGCTCAGTTGCATAATAAGGTAGAGCACAGCTGATCTCGCGCATGCATGCGTCTCAGTTTACCCCATAAGTGAGCACACGCTTACAGTCGAGATTGGTACAGGCGCCATCGGTACTCGAGAGTCGTGTTTCAAGTGGTAGATCGAGCTAGAGCAAGGGGGCAGAATATTCAACCGGGTCTGCTAAAAAAAATGCCTGCATGTTTTTGCAATGAAAACAAGTTTTCTTTTTGGTAGTTTCGGTGCTTCAGTTTCAGGCTCTTGATACCTTCAGATGTATCAAGGCAGTCACATAACCCCATTTACGGTACGCTGGCCTTAGATCCTCTTCGTCTGCATCTCTCGGCATGTGTAAACAGCGCAGTGCTGTTTCATTAATAACCTAGTAACTATCCGAGAAAAACCGACCATAACTCCAGTTGCGTCGAGACACGAACTCGCATGCCACTATCAAAGTGAAATAACCTTATCACTAGTCAAGGTGAAGAACTCTTTTAGAACACCATTAGCACAACTTGAATATTAGACTTGGGAGCAAATCGACATACCTTGTTTTCGATGTCTCTATCGGGCCATCGGAGAGAGCCACGGTCAAACGAGGGCCAGGATGGAACCGATCGCCAGCGCCTCGCCTCCAGATTCGAGCACCTGCATTATCCCCAGTCCCTTGAACATATCCATCTTCTGGCTCTATATCGTCGTCTAGATGCGTACTCAAAACGATCAAATTCGACTTTTGGACAGTTGAGAGGGACTTGGTTAGAGAGTCCACTCCAACCTTGTTAATGGGGAGACCAAGTCTCACTGCCGAGAACATGCCGCCCTCCCTACGACCTGCGACCCAGATCTTGACGCTCCGAAGATTCTCGAAGCTATCCAGGTGAAGCCAGTGAAAATCAAAGGGATTATGAGGATCCGCGCTACTGACAGGTTCGAGCGCATCCTCCCCTTGCAAGAATTTGAACATCTCATTGTAATCAGTCCAATCCTCATCCAGGACCGAGCACATAAGATGCAGCTGGAAATCCAGAAACAGAGACACCTCAAAGTTGAGAGCGTACTTGCGAAAGGCCTCGGGGATTACGGGATTGAGGTGCTTGTAGGGCGTTGATGCATGAGGCGGCCGACAGTGACCGACAAAGGACTGTAGCGCCAGCATGTCTGTAAAGACGAATGTGGTTGTCGAATACAGAAATCTAAGGCAATCCTCGGAGCTGCGAACCTTAGCAATAGACACAATGGTTGGCTGTAGGTAATACTCACATGAATTTGCATGACAGAAGCATTGGCAAGTAGGTGTCTCGACCCCGTTTGGGCTTGTCGTCACACCAGCATCCCCCTATCGACGTGTTGTAGAAGAAGTTCAATTCCTTCCCAAGCTCCTTGTCAAGCCGCTCGCCGCATTTCCAGTGATTCATCCAGCAGCTCTCAAGTCGTTGGCGATAAGCGGGGTCATTGAGGGGCTCCCCCAAGGGGACCTGCTTCTCTTGCCTCAGGGCCTCAATCTCGTCTTGCAGCCCATCATGTGGCTGGAACCGTGAAATACAGGGCTCTCGGTGAAGATGCGATTTCGTCTCATCGGCGGCTGGGTCGAGGTGCCAAACAACATGTTGGCGGGGAGTCCAGGAAGGCCAGAGCTCTTTGTAGATGGCTGCTCGAATGTCGTACGGCAGCCGAGTAACGAAGCTGGATTGCGCTTGAGGGTTTGCAGCCATCATGATGTGGGATTGGTCAAGTGCTTAGAGATAGAAGTTGATAGATGAAGAAAAGGAGAATAATGGTGTCAACTTTTTCAACTATATGCGGTACATACGTGTCTAGGATGTTGGTCGAGGCTGATCGGTAGGCATAACAGGCCCCGGTCGCCTCCTGAGCATATCCACCAAGTCAGCCCAACGAGGCACGTAGGGATGTACGTAATGTGCCACCCCTTTTTTCGCGAATCAGAACTGCGGCGGCCTAATTGTTTCTCCGTGCGTCACTTGGAGTCATCTGATCAATTCTCATCCCTTGGCGAAAGAGATTCGGGTTGGTACGGGAGAGCGTAAACGAGGGGTCGACCAACATGTCAGACCGTCGCCATCCCCGGACATGTACCGAGGTAATGATAAATCCATTCGTCAAAGAAATGAAATTTATGATAACGAGTGAGCAAAATTTAGTCTTGTCCTCCGGAATGCTGCCAGATCTCTCAAGTGCCTGGATCGACTGCCAGCATCCTGAGACACTGCCTGTCCTTTGTGTTGCAACACCGGGATTGCAGTGGCAGATGTGCTTGTCGAGGTCGCTTCGTCCGGCAGAATGGATACCTGTCGGTCTCTTAGTGTTGGTACTTCTTCATCTTTATTAAATAGAAGTTCCACGCGACCGTTAGATTGGAGGTCCGAGGCTGCAGACATCGAGAGTTATGATGGTTACTGAAGCCAGGATGAAAAGTATATGCACCCCAAGCCTAGCGAATACTGAGTCCCAACTATTAAAGAAGATTGGCTTTAGGGACTCACGATCTGGCCATGCGACTCTGCCAAAGAGCTTGGAGAACAGGGGGTTAAGGATCCTAGGGCCTATGGTTCGAAGACATTGATGCCAGGCTATTGGCGATTCTGGTTTGGGTTCACTTCTACTTGCCTTGGCTGATCTGGCCAAGGGGCGGTTCAGTATAAGCCACAGTCGCTCAGTCTAGTCGCGTGACCGCCAACGAGATGAAAGTTTCTATATCTAAAGATGCAACCAGTCTTTGGTATATTGGTTATGCAGTAGTTAGATGTAGTTGGTCGTTGCGTCGCTGTCAGCAATATCCTCGACAGGGCTTGCTAGCAGTCGAGCAAGGGCACTCTCTTGATCATGTCTTGTCTCGTCTCAAAGTGGACAGAGGTCTCAACTCGAAAGTCATAGAAGTCAGAGAAAGAATGGATAAAGCCTAGCCGCTTTTGCGCGAAAATGCCACTCGCATGTAGAGTGTAGACCCTTCTCTATGTGGCACCTCAAGTCACAAACAGCCAGCCACACAGACGGGTCAAGAAGCACCAAAGATGCCAGCTCCAAAATCTCTGCTTATCAAGGTCTACTAATTGAGAGACTTTTCTTTTAGGAAGAAATTGCCAAAAATAGCCTCGGCCTGCTTTAAGCTTGTTATAACCTATCTAGAACTCACTAGGGATTATATCACTGGTTGATGTCTATTGTCCCGCCCAACGCCTTCTTCTGCGTGACAGACACCGCCAAAGACAACGGATGGAGCCAGGCAGTGCTGACGACGGGAACAACCCCTGGTCTCGGCGGGTTCTGTCATTGGATAATCCTCCGTCAATGGCTGATCCGGTCAATCCGATGGCCAATTAGAGGCCTCAACTCAAGTCCAAAGATGGAGCATCGCCATCTCAAGTTTCAGCCCCCTAAGCCAGCAAACACGTCGACTTGACCAAGTTGATAATCAGGCTGTGAGAATTCATTCATTCTTTTACAACTTTTCCATCCGTTATATGTTCCGTGCGCTTCAAGCTTCTTTCTCTCGCATCCTGCGCATCCCGAAGAGCCCAGTTATCGGAGGACGGCCTGTCTCAGTTTCTTGGCAATGAGCGATAACGCTCATCGAGAGCCGAGAGGTTCTCGAGAAGACCACCTGCATGAGGCTGTGGGAGACGAGGAGGCCCAGCTCCTGCTGCCTACTGAGCAATTCGACTTTGAGGAAAACGCCGAGACCCAGCATCCTACACCACGGCGCCGTGTTAAGCTCCTTCAAAGAATCGCAGGGCCGGACCCTCCTCGGATTCAAAGCATCAAGCCATTTTTTCCATCTCTCCAGCGATACCCTATCAGCATTGTTGATCGCTATTTCGCGACTCTTACACTCAAGATCGTCCTGTTGATCGCGTTCTTGCTCCTCTGGATAATTACATATTCCATTCCCTTGTATGCTGGAAATCGCGCGATTAAGGATTCCCACAACGACTATGTAGTCAATTTGGACTGCGTCGATTCCCTTTGGAGGCGCAAGAACCAGTGCGGACTTGATGGGCTAGACTGCCGCCCATTCTTCAACACCTCCTTTTCCTTTCGCTGCCCAGCAAACTGCGCCGGAGTCCAAGTATTGAATCCACGCGCTGTCGGCGGACTGGACGTCGACTACCGACCATTAGTTATAGGTGACAAAGCCTACCGCGCCGACTCTTTCATCTGTGGTTCCGCTATTCATGCTGGGGTCGTTACTGACAGCAAGGGAGGCTGCGGTAGACTCAGCAGATCTGGCGAGCAGAAGAGCTTCCCAAGTGTCAAGAGAAACGGGATCGAATCGATTCCTTTCGACTCCAACTTTCCATCCTCGTTCACCTTTTCAACCGAGTCAGACATTACTTGCAGCGAAGACCCGCGCCAACTCTTACTCTACATTTCACTCTTCTTCACTGCCATATTTTCATTATTCACAACATCGCCGGTCTCGCAGTTTTTCGTCATCTTCATCGCGATTTTTTCTCATGTTGGCCTAGCATCTGACCCCCCAACAGCCTCTCACTTCAACATTTCTGTCCTCCCAGATCACATCTCTTCCCTCGCTGGAAGACTGCTTCCAGCACTGTTCTGCGCCACCATCATTTACAAGACCTGTGTTTCAAGGACTTTATATGGCTTGGAAGCACAATTTGAGAAGGCCCTATTCTGGCTGGGCGGCTTCTGGCTTGGAGCCCTTTCCAACTACACATTGGATTGGATTCCCATTAATCGACTCACGGCACATGATTTGGAGCAACAACCTGGAGCCAAGGTAGCACTCGCCGTCATCATTTGCATCCTTGTAGGAATTGTCTGCCAACAAGTATACGTCTTTTGGCTGGAGAGGCGCATGTTGCCGTACCTCGCTCTGTATGGACTGTTCATCCTTGGAATCGTCTTCTTTGTCGTCATACCCGAAGTCGACCTTCGTATCCACCACTACATCTTGGCCCTCCTACTACTCCCAGGTACGAGCGTCCAGACTCGATCTTCACTATTGTATCAAGGCCTATTGTTAGGCCTTTTCGTCAACGGGATCGCACGATGGGGGTTCGACTCTGTTCTGCAGACACCGGCCGATCTGCGTCAGGACGGTGCCTTTAATTCTTTCATCCCTACAATAGACACGCCCATCATTGCATCAACCCCGACAGGATTCAATATTTCATTCTCCTGGAAGGGTCCACCAACGCCCCTGTTTAATGGCATTAGTGTGCTCGTAAACGACGTCGAGCGATACCGCCGCTTTTTCCCCGAGACCACCTCCGCCTACAACTTCTCGTGGACACGAGCGACAGACTTTGAACTTCCAGAATACTTTCGTTTTGCTTATATGCGAGACAGGGTAGCGTTGGATTACACAAAAGCAGGCACCTGGTTTGCAAATGGGACTTGGAGTATGCCAGAACCAGACAGTGTGTAACGAGACGTGTGGCCAAGGTGGCTTGGTGACTTTGGCAGTGGTAGTTAATATGTCTCATAGTAATTTGAATAATATCTCAAATGGGCTGGATTTTGACTGAGCAATACCTGAATTGCTTATCCTTGTGGTGTGGGGTCGAAGGGAGACTTTCCCTCAGGTTGTCAGCAACGCTTGATCCAAGTTGAGACAAGGTCAACTGCCTGCCAGCCCCTGCTTTGCGGCGAAGATGATCTACTCTATGGCTTCTTGAATAAAAATGATCTCATCCTCTTTAAATAAGAGAGAGACAGGTGGCGCTTTTGTTAGGCACCAGCTGGCCTTTCTGAACTGCTCCTACGGACCTCCCTCTCACATACGACCATACCTACCGGAAAATACGGGATCCCGTCCGCTCTCCCATAGTCAAGCCTGTAAGGGGTGGATTAGTAGTTGGGTCGGTGACGACCAGCGAATACCTGCTGTTGTATGTTCTTTTTGCCTCTGTCACGAAGCGTGGTTGGTGGGCTGTCTTGTTTTTTGCCCTCCGCCCACGTGATGCAACTTGCGACCATTGCCCCTCGGCTGGAGAGCTGTGATTACATATATTACGGTTAGCATTTTAGTCACTCTTAGGAACCATTATTAACAAAGAAAGTTGCGGATACCTGGTCATTGCAGAGGCCATGTCTGGTTAGCCGCAATCCTCCTGTCATGCTCGAGAGCAGTCTAGCCTCAAAGTAGTAAACGCCGAAGAGTTTCAGCTGACGGTAAAATTAAAGCAAAGACGGTGAGCCAGTCAAGTAATAGCTTTAGATGTGATAATTCTCATCTATCAGCCTTCTGTGGCTGTTCTATTGACTCTTCTATCTGGCTTGCATACCAAGAAACCCTCACGCAGCTTACAACGTTAGACTTTGGCATCTTGAATGTGAATACGACCGTGTTAACTCCGACAAAACTTTTCTTGACCCCAGATTATATCGTAGCATCGCCAATCAGCATCACGTGTGGGCAGGGTTCCATGATCCATAACCGAGCGCTAATTTGCCATCCATCGCGGCCGAGCTCTCGCCGCCCCCTTTTTTTTCCCTTTCTGAAACCCGCCTTTATTACTCTTTTAGCCTCTTTGCTTCTCTTTTCCATATTGAGTGAGAACCGACATCTTCTTTCTCTTTCTCCACGTTCTTTATTCAAGCCACACGGCGCTTTCACCTCATCCACTCTTTGGCCGTGTCCATCTAATAATACAACCTGCCCACCATGTCTTCAGCAGCCATCATCACCACTCTCCCCCTCCTCTACGAGGGACCCTTCGTCGCCGAGGTCATCGGTGCTGAAGCCACAGCCACCACTTACGTTCTCAACTGTGACGAAAAGATTATTGAAGATGGCGAGTGCGGTACCTTCAACAACACTGTCGCCGTGGGCCCTTGGGGCAGCAAGACTCTTCCGGCTGGTGCAGCTTCCACTGGTTACCTCGACTACTACCTCACCATGCCGGACCCATATGACCCCTTTGAGTTTTCCATTCACTGCAAGATGAGCCGTACTATCGCTCAAGAGTGCACAACCACCAACCTTGGTGGCAACGATGATGGAACCCCCACTGCGACCTTCTCTGATCTAGACAAGAGTGCAAGCGACTTCGCCATGTTGGCCTACGCTACCGTCACCATTACTGCTGGTCAGGAATTCCTTGCTGCTACGCACTCCGCAGCCACCACTGGCGACGACGCCTCCAACACCGCCAAGTCTGCTTCCGACGCAACCAGTGCCAAGGAGTCCGGCGCTGAGGCCACTGGTACCGAGACCCAGGGCACGCCCACTCCTGAGGCGACCTCTGGTGCCTCTTTGAACATTGTTCGTGGTTTTGCTGCCATGGCTGTGGCCGGAGTTGCGACTCTCCTTGTCTCTTCGTAAGAGCAGGCATTAGTCGTCACAACTCACAGGCAGCCAAACAACCTTGTCAAGGCCCTGTAAACCTTTTTGGGTGGAGAATGATACCCTCAACAATCGCTGCAACCAACGAACCCCAGGAACGGCAGGTTGTCAACCAACACGCATCAAAGACAGGGTCGGGTAACTGCACAAGCAAGGATCAACAGTCACTCTTCATGCGGCGGTAATTTATTTTCAGCCAATATCATACCTGCCCGCTTCCGTTGCCTCCGCGCGTCAATCGGACCATTTAATAATAATCCGTCCTTGTCTCAGACTTGTGCCTGTCTGTTTTCCTCCTCTCACAATTGTTCTCGACGTGAAGCGACTTGTTGTATTGTCCATCCCACTAAAACTATCTCTCAAAATGTCCACTTCGCCCACAAGCCAGAAGTCTCGAAGCCAAAGTCCCAGGACGAACCTTGCTCCTGGGGAAGCAGTCGCTATCAGGGTAAGTACTGGCACAAGTCCCGCACCCATAATCGGGCGCTAAACAGATCCTTCTCTTCTGAAGGATGATGAAGAGCAAGATGATGATAATGACTCTGCTCTTGGAAACGATGACGCGCAAGTAGACTCTGGCCGATATTCTTGTTCGCAATATTGACATTTCATAGCTCGAGTTCAACCGCGTCTATCACATCGAGCATTCTTCACTATCGGACCATTCAGGGTCGCAGTTTTCACAGCGAAAAGTACAACACAGAGTACTTTGCACCAAACGATGATCAGCAGAGTGAATCTATGGACATCACGTAAATTAACTTGTTTAAACCGCATATCGATACAAACTAAGCCTCATAGACACCACTATCTCACCCTTCTCCTTGACAATCAGCTGTTCCTAGCGCCGCTGAAGAAAGACGTACAGGCAAGTTGACTCTTAAACATGTATAAACGACGAGGGCCTTCTAACATGAGGCAGAAAGTTCTGGATGTGGGCACAGGAACTGGTGAGATTCGCCCATCACATAAGTGTGTCATATGCTAATCTAGAGATACAGGCATTTGGGCAATGTAAGCACTAGATCCAGAACTAAGGACATGTGCCCTAGCCTATGAATCACTAACGCATGACAGTGATTTTGCTGACGAGTTTCCTGGCGCCGAGATCATCGGCACTGACTTGTCACCTATTCAACCAACCTGGGTTCCCCCAAACATCAAGTTTGAGCTCGAAGACGCAACCGGAACCTGGAGTTGGCCGGAAAACAGCTTTGACTTTGTCCATCTGCGCTACCTCTTTGGCGCCATTGCCGACTGGAACGCGCTGTTCGCTGAAGCCTATCGCACTTGTAAGCCAGGTAGCTGGGTGCAGTCCTGCGAGATCGATCCCCCATTTTACAGCGACGATGGGACGGTTGATGATAATACTGCCATGCAGACGTGGAACACAGTAGTAAGAGAGGGAGGCATCAAGTTCGGGCGTACCTTTTGTGTCGTGGATGAGGGCCTACAGGCACCAGGACTCGAAGCAGCAGGTTTCGTCGATATTCAACAGCAAAACTTCAAAGTGAGAGTCAACCCAGGCGAGTTCTTGTTTGTTGGCAGCAGGTGTCTAATGTGAGCTTCAGGTTCCTGTCGGTAGCTGGGCCAAAGACCCCAAGCTTCAGCAAGTGGGCCAGTTTCTCCGGTCGACCATGGAGAATGACATGGAAGGTCAGGGATCATTAAAAATATGGGTTGCAATTTCTGAGTCGTATAGGTTCTAACGTCTCCTAGGGTATACGATGATCTTGTGGCATCAGGTCATGGGTTGGCCCAAAGACGAATACCAGGTTTTCCTCATGGGTTTGCGCAAGGCCCTGAGGGATAAGAGAATTCACTCTTACATGAACTTGCGCTATGTCTGGGCCAGAAAGCCAGAGGAAACGACTGAAGCCTGAAGGTTTCTGTGATGGTAACTCATGAAGAGATAGGTGTGAAATCCCTGTTTATTAATCTTTCTTTGGTGGGTACTCGGAAGGACTATGAACTAGAAAGTGGCAGAGGCAAACACTCTACCAGCCGACACTTTACTTCTAACCCATCAGGTTGACGTCTTGAGTGTCGTTGCTTGTCTGACCAAGCTGGGATATCGACTCCGTCTTGCGATGACGGTCACTCTCCATAACTCGTCTCCGAGCATCAATATAGATCATGTACTCTTCATACGTGTGCGGCAGAACCTTGAGGTCCTTGGGCACGGAAAAGGTATAGTTGAATTGACCCGTCGACTTTGCAACGCCGTGCTCAACATCCCTGACCTTGCTGTCGACTCGAACATGGACTCGCGTCATGGGCCTGTCAGAATCTTGTTGCCTGGGCTCCGTGCCGTCCTCTTCCAGCAGTGGAGGATCAGTATATGCAACCGTAGCAGTCAGGTACAAGACACTCCCAACAGGGACAGGGTTGCGGAATGTGCAGGGATCAGCACTGATAAAGGTTGGTCGTGCATGGGCGAAACTGGCGGCGCAGCAGAAAGCCAGCTCAAAAGTCTGCTTCAGATGGAATCCACCAAAGATCATGGTCTGATGTCGGTTGCGGTATTGAGGTTGCATGATGGCCGCTGTCGATAGTTGAGTCTTGGCCATGGCAACGACGTTTTTCGGCTGGCGAAGGCTGTTATTGGGGTCGTGATATGCGAGCTGCCGAAGCCAGATGTTGTGGATCAAAGCCGACTCGGGGTCATTGGGCTCCGACTGGAGGAGTGAAGCCTTAAAAGCCTCCTTCTTCAACAATGACTTTGCCTCTCCCGCCTTGAATATTTTCTCCTCTTCTGGCGTAGTGTATTCAAGTTTAGGCAGGTTGACAGGCTTCCTGGTCTCAGGATCCAGGGCTACCATGGTGAATGTGCATGTAAGCAGGACGTCCTCGGGCTTGCTTGGCTCACCCTCAGCCCTAGCCTTGGCGACCTTGCATGTAATCTCCACACTGCTCCGCCCAGAAGCATATGTAACCTGACCACTGTATTCGAGATCACAGATTTCTGTGAGAGGATGCGCAATGGTGATTCGATCCAAAGCGGCTGTCACCGTCGTAACCCCAGGGCCGGTATGCTTGTAGACAATGATACCGGAGAGGGCATCCAAGTCCATGAACAATGTGCCGAGTCTGAATAATGTTTAGTTAGATTCATCAGAATACCCAGTTGTCTACCTTATGTGGCCAGAAGAGTTGATGTAAGTGTCGGATAGCCAAGGGTCTTGTCCCAAAGGGAGCACGACGCGGTGATAACTATCACTCATCTTCTTTGGAGTAAGGTCACGTTCCTTTGGTTTCTCTGGCGCCTGAGCATCTTTGTGCCCCTGCTGAATTCGCAAGGCCTCAATCCAAGGGATGCGGAGCCTCGTGTCCGTGAGACCAGGAAATACTCCATCCGTCTGTGCCCATGGTGTAGTATGGAAACCTCTTTGGTAACGGGCCGATCCAGCGCCTGATAGCGAATTGGCAGTGGCTCGCTTCAGTGAAGCGGCTACACTTCTGCTTCTGGTCATCATTGTCACTTGTTGCATTGGTGATCTTTTGTGACGTGTCTCGTGCTAGGTTTGTTGGCGCGGTCTGAGACATTGGATCTCTTTGACGCGCTGCCACTAACGTGTCTGCCTGAGGCATCTCGGTGTTTGACATCCACGGGTGCAGCGGATACTGACCTCCGAACTATCCGTTAGTCTGAGGCGTCTTGGTGGAGCACGCCGGAACGCGGGTGGCGGCATCGGCAAGCTAACGACGATGCCGACGGGATGACGGTTCGGCAGTGTTTGCCAGCTTCCTTTCTAATCTGGGTTATCTCGTAAATGAGGGAATTCTCTGCTTGGTCAGGAGTCATAAATCACAAGTTATGCTTAGCCTTGGAGGACATTATTGGGCTGTGTGATAGTTGTCATGATCCATAAGCCACCCGCATAAGCCATTAGCCGGATCTTATCTCAGCCACCTAACGGACTTCATGTCTAAACCATGACAATTTGGGATACATCGCCGGCATGATCTTTTTACCGCAATTTGTCTTGCGAAAACAGGGAATATGAAATTCTTGTTAGGAATTAATTGTAGAATATGCCGACACTCAGGGGGGAAACTCGTGTGAGAGGTGTCTCTGGGTGGGAAGTGTCAACTTACCCTGCACTGATTCTCAGTTTCAGCAAAATTTTCAACGCCCTTCACCATTGGCATGATCAAGCTCATACTATTCCGGAGCCATCTCAGTAAATGTTCTTCTTTAGCTCAAACTTAACACAGAATCTGCTTGCAGCGTGGTTGTGGGTGAGATGAGGCATGAGAGCGAGCAAGGTCACGTGAATACGCGTCTCACCCAACGCGTCTCTTGTCAACCCAAACTTAGCCATCATGGTCATCTCGGATAATATACTTAAAGAAGATAACGCTTGGGCAAGGGCAAAAGAACTTTCCCAAAATTAGCGGTAAGTTTTCTCAGTCATTCGATCTGTCGCCCATCTCCACCCAACCTCCTGCACGACCCCATGCTACATACAGATAGTTCAACAATCCGCGAGGTGCCCCTGCGTTTACAGGGCTGAGTCTCGAGGAGCGCTAACATGCTCGTATCCGCTATGGAGGAAACATACGATGGCCATGTTGCTTTGACATAACGGCCGCACGGGAGGGACGAGGATAGCTGGTGGGCACTAGCTCAAAGAAGTTGAAAATCCGTACTACCTAAACTGGCAAGACAGTAATATTGGAGGCTTCCCTGTACAACCATAGGCATGAAACCTCCACCAAGCAGTGCATAAAGACGTGAGGCGGCAGCCCGAGTCCAGCGCCACCAGAACAGCATCGACTCACAACGTGGGTCGGCCCGAAATGATTCCCATCGTGATTCCCATCACCCAGCCCAAATTGGCTAGTTAGATCCCAGATTGTGAGGAACAGTCAGCATTTGGGGTCCGTAGTTTGATGCATATGCGGTGTAGGCCAGCGGGTGGTCTAGAACCTATATTGTCTTGTTCTCGTGAAACTATCCGCCGCCAATGAAGGAGTTGGATTCTGCAGAGAGGCTGCTGAGTGGCTGGTCTTGTTCCCTCAGAGATGCGTTCCTGACATAGTTACTGAGTAGTCACTGCTTAGGAATATCAGCTGCAGTAGACGAAAGCGGTCTCATTTTTCACAGCTGAGAACAAAGGGCCTTGACACGGCAGTTGAAATGGAACTAAATGCTGACGTGCACGTGTAATGTTGTGATGAAACGTCCGTATCTAACGTCCAATAAAATTACTCAATAGCTGAGAGCTACAGCGGGTTCTTGTCATGTTCCGCTGTCCGTCAGCCGACGACCCCTGGGGAAGTGCATCTGGCTGACGGCTTACATGCCCAATTAGAGGAATCGTGCTTGGCCCCTGCCTACTCCGTTGCCTCTGGCTAGACTTTGAAGGGCAAGATACCTTCAGGTTTATATGGAGTCGGCGGGATATAAAATGCCGCCAGACCTGTCCCCCAGAATTGCATCCCAGACACTCTTGCACTTTACTCTTCAACCACCACTATTCTCATCCTCACTTCCCACGTCCCAACATACAAGATGCAGATCGTCAACCTTTCCGCCCTGAGCCTCTTCGTCGCTTCGGCCTTTGCCGCCGACTGCTTCGGCAACACCCAGAGCGGCATCTCCAAGTGGGCTGATGCCTATTGGGGTGCTCGCGCCAAGATGTGCGGCAACACGGATTGCGAGTACCAAAAGGACTGCACCACTCGCTCTTCCAAGACCATCAAGGGTCTTGCTTCCGTGACTGTCAATGTTTCCCTCAGCCGCAAGCACACTGGCAGCCAGAAGGGATTCAAGGACTGCTGGGTACGTCTTCTTCTTTGACTCTCGTGATCAAAGCTAACATATCACATTTAGGACGCCACTGAGTATGTCTTGGAGCAATTAATTGTCAAGCCGTTACTAATAGTCGCAGGAACATTATCAACCAGTGTGTCTATTCCGAGCAGAAGCTGTCTGGCACTTGGGAGTATAACGGCCAGCTGTACCAGATCAACGCCTGGTACTCTTAGTGGGGATGTGCAGTTAGTGTCTTGGGTGAGTGAGGCGGGAACTCTTGGGGTTTTACTTCAAGATGACTATGGCACTTTCTTCTTCATATTTTTACCATCTTTGTATCCACATATTGGCTGTTCTTCGCCGTTGGGAAAGCTTATCCGCGCCACTCACAGCGGAAAACAGCCCAATTAAAATACTTGGCATCATTTAGATTCTACACGTGGTCCATTAGTGCCATGTTCTGTTCAATCGGCCACGACAAATTTGTTCAATCTCTAGTGACGTGTTGCCCTTGCTCTTTCAGGTTGGCTAGTCAATAGTTAAGAAGTGTTCCGGTAGCAATGCGCTCAGTGCGTCAACTGATTCACTGGCGGTGCAAACTGGTGGGATGGAGAAGAGACGATTTCAAGAAAGAAATGTCAAGTTATGGAGCATGCACCCCCCAACCTCAGAATGGAAATTACAAAGCGTGGCCGGCTTTCGTTGGCTGCATGATTTGCACTTTTCAGATTATCAGGTGCCTAAGCCACAAGGCAGAATTCCATTGGGCACCAGGCTGACAGAAAGTTCATCCTTTTTCCCTTTTGTTTTCTCGAGTTTCATCTCACATTGTCTACAATCTCGAGACGTTCGTTCTCGAGGATCTATCAAGAACCATGGAAGTCGCCGCCATCATCATTGCCGTTCTTCAACTCAGTGAGCGCGTGATTGGCGCGTGCAAGTCGTACATTGATGCGTATCAAGACTACCCCAAGGATCTTCGATTGATCTACCTTGAGACGGCTTCAATCAGAACCGTTTTTGAAACCCTAAGCTTCCTTGATCCCCACGACCCAGGAGATTCCGAAGCATTAAAGATACTGAAACGCCCGGACGGACCGATCGCCGGTTGCAATGAAGCGATCGGTGAGTTGAGTAAGATGTTGCCACCGGCAAAGGCGCACTCTGGGGCGGGAAGGTCAAAGAAGCAAAAACTAGAATTGACCTGGACCACGTTGGCCTGGCCGTTGAAGTATGAGAAGGCTCGCAAGTTACTCGATGAGCTCAACAGCCACAAAGCCACCATCAACATGGCGCTCACTGGTCAGATACTGTAAGCTGTGCCTCAAGATCACCACCGTATTCGCTAACCTTTTAATCAGGCACGAGTTGAATACTGTAAAAAACGCAGTTGACGTTGCGAACCGGACATTAACATGTACTCGAACCCTTTCAAATGCTTGATATACAGAACTGACATTCCAAAGACGCACAGCAACGGGAAGTTTGCGATTGGTTTGAAATCGTGAACCTTTCTTCGAACCACAACGCGGCCGTTGACTTGTACGTAGATGGGACGGGAGACTGGGTCTTTCGTTCTCAGCCCTGGAACCATTGGATTGACCGGGAAAGCCGTGTTGTTTGGATGCACGGAATCCCCGGCGCCGGCAAGACCGTCCTAACAGCGTATCTTTTCCGACACATTTTGAAGCGATGCGAGCAAAGTTCTAGTGGCAAGGTCGCGTGCGTCTATTTCTACTGCTACCACGGCCACAATCGAGACGAGACTATGCCGTTTTTGTGATGGCTACTCAACCAGCTGTGCCGAAAAACGAGCAAAGTTCCAAATTCTGTCTATCACGCCTTCAGATCACACCTCGAACCAAGCAAAATCCGGTTACTGGACTCTCTAGCCGGGATATTACAACACTTCAAAACGGTCTGGATTACAGTTGATGCCCTAGATGAAAGCCAGAACCGAGAGAATATGCTGAACCTCCTCCAAACGCTTGGTCGAGACGACCGATTCCGAAACATACAGCTCTTCGCATCCAGCAGGGAATACCTTGATATTCAAGAAGCAATGCTGGCTATTGCTGAACCGCTGTCCCTCTCGAACTCTTGGGTGGAGGCAGATATCAGGCTTTACGTGGAGGAGATGATCAATGCTAGTAGTACTTTCAGGAGCTGGCCCAACGAGCTTCGCCAAGAGGTTAATGAAGCATTAGCCAAGGGAACAAAAGGGATGTTTCGTTGGGCTGTCTGCCAGTTAGACATCCTTCGACGTCTCAAAACAACAGACAGGATCAGAAAGGCAATCTCAAGCTTACCGAAAACGCTGGACGAGACCTATGAAAGAATCTTTTCCTACATCCATGCCGACGATAGGGCACTGGTTCGACATGTTTTGTGGTGGATTCATGTCTGCAACACGCTGTGGAGCTCACGTGTAGGAGACATTACAACCCAGATCTTACTGGATGCCTATCGCATGTGCGAAGAAGAATTTGGTTCACCAGGTCTTTGTCTTGTTGACATTGGGCTACTAAAGGAAAGCTGCGGCTGCCTGATAACCTGGTCCTCGGACGAGCCTTCGGACATGTCTGGCAATGGCTTCGGAGTAGAGTTCGCAAGGATCGCTCACTAGACGGTTCGAGAATTTCTTGAATCAGATCGAACGTCGGAAAGTGCTTCATTCTTTCGCCTTCAGCCCGACAAAGTTTACAAAGTGGTCTTGAATTCTGTCTTTGGTCGTGCCAATGTCACCACCTTACTACAAGTTCCCCAAGGCAACGCATTGACGCAGGACTTGGATAGATATTGCTCGGCTTCTGCCGTCAGAGCATTCAAATACCTCGAACCACATATCGAACCGTCCCTTGCCTTCCAGTTTCTGGACCCGCGTTCAGCTAGATATCCAAGGCTTCAACTAAATGGAATGATCTATGGGATTTGGGAAACGCATGGCCCATTCCCGGAATGGGTCACTTGGACATCCCTGGAGGCAGACAGCGCAGCTATTGGCATCGCCTTACAACTCATGGAACTAGGTTGCTGGCAACTGCTCAAAGGCTTCCTTCATGCGTACTATACCAACGAGGTTTTGGAGTCCTCCTTTTCACTTCAAGTGAAAGGCCACAGAACGTACTGGATTGAGAGCTATGACCATAGAGACGATGTAGTTCTTCGAGGGACGGTCTTGGACTACTTTGCAATCTTTTGTTGCAACTACAAAACGATCGAAACGTTCTTATTCTTGCTTGATGAGGTACCGGGCTATACGGATCTGAACTCTGTGCTTCAGTTCTATGTTGCAGGGGACGCCAGGCGCGCACAGTCAACAAGCGATATACCTAGCAGGTTGCTTGAACTCGGCGCTGATCCAGACTCGGATGACTTCCGAGTCTCTGCGTTACAGACTGCATGCGCACAGGGAGATATGGCTTCAGCTCGAATACTTCTAGAAGCAGAAGCGGTCCCAAATTATACAGGAAACCAGCTCGCACCCGAGTGGGATGAAACGCCAATCCTACGATTCTTTGCACAACTTCATGGGATGAGTCCTTTGCGTATCATTAACATAGCTAAGAACCGCGACCGTTCCCATAAACCTAATAGGAACGAGTTGATAAAACTACTGTTGGGATATCAAGCAAGGAACTTTGAAAGTAAGTCTGACCATACCTATTCGACGGTACACCGAATCAAATATTGACTTGAAGGGGGATCTAACTTTCGGCAGCATCCAGTCACCGCAGAGATGACGTGGATTTATTTGATTATGAGATTGTAGGCGAGGGAGTGTGAATAGAGAGACGTAATAGATTCTACGTAATGCGAGGGGATACTCACTTGAAAGGCCATGGGAGCCTCTTTGAATAAAAAAGAACTGTGATTGAGTGTGTTTGTTCTGGGTGTTAGAATGGTACCGCTTGAGGGCGCTACAATTATGGCAAACTGAAATATATCCTACATCTCTAGCTTCTATGGTCAATGACATGAAAGATCACTGAAATCCAAAGACATAGAGGATTAATGCTACGCAGTGCTATATGATACACAGAAAGGGCCTTCCGGGTAATCTTTGCAGACTAGGTAGGCACATGCAGTCCTACGGCTCTATCATAGGGCGGTCTATAGCATTGACTTCTCAAACTACGCTTCTTGACCACATGTTGAGAAAACAAGAACCTTTTGGAGGCTCTGTAGGGTAAGGAAATTGAGCAAAGTCCGCGGTAAAGTCCGTTCGGTGGTATTCCGCGACTCGCTTACTCGAGCGGTGACCAAAGCCAATTACAGTAATTGATCGGCAAAGGTGGTTGGCTGAATTACAAAGGGGTTTTAGCTCAGGTAGAAGAAAAAAAAAAATGCAAGCCTGACCGTGAGCGTGAAGTATTGCATCTGACGTGACTGATTCCTAGTAAATGAGGAGACTTGTAAGCGACGCCTGACGTCGGTTGTTCAGTTGCGACATGCTGCAGGAATCAATAGTTTACGCTCAGGCCAAGCGAGTGGTTTGAGGCTTGAGAATGTGCAGATGCCACAGCCTGATCTGCTGCATGACCTGATCCTTCAGAAAAGCTATCTGGAGGCTTGTGCCACGAATGCCAAGGTACAGAGGCGTGTGCAGACGAAACATGGAAGCGAGACAATGTGAGCTGAAAGACAGGCGCGTCCAGGGCACCGGCGCCTCTTGGCACAGGCATGGACCATCCTGGAGCCTGGTTCCTGATGGGGACGCCTTTAGTGGCTTTCAGCCCTCAGTCTTGGCATCCTCAGGGCCAACGGACCAACAGACATTCGCGGAATTACGGTTAGCAGAGTCTTTGGTAATAATTTTGCATAGCTACGGATTTAGGCGGTGTTAAGTTTCTACGATGCAATCGTACTGAAAATTCTGTCTTTTGGCGTAGTGCGCAATAATTCATTTGTAAAAGGGGGACTCATTCAATGAAGCATTCACAAAGCCAAGACTTCAACATGTATGTACCAAATACGTAAATTGATGACTTTTCTAGGACTAGGTGCCTCTGAATTGAATTTAACAAGAGAGATTATTAAACCTGGAATAAAAATTTGTCCTTGTTCCCGAATCCCTGTTCGTCCATACATACATCACATCACCAACCATCGTGGCTTTCCCCTTAGACAGCAAGAGGCTGGCTGAGAGTAAGTGTGACGGGCGAGCCGCTCAGAGTCACCCACTCAATAGTAGGCTCAGAGCCCAGAGTGTCAGAGCTAGACGAGCCGCCAGAAGCGGAGGCGCCGCCGGGCACAGTGACGGGGACGGGGACGGAGCAAGAGTTGCCGTCGGCGGTGACAGTGACACTCTCAATGGTCTTGCCATCGTCAGAGAAGCCATACGACAGCTGGGGCTTGCAGTCGTCCAGAGTCTTCCGGTCAAGGAAGTACTGGGCAATGTCGTCGTGCTTCAGAGACACAATGGGCCAGTCGGTGAGACGGTACAGCTCCTGGGTAATGGTCTCGACCCAAGACATGATGAGAGACATCTTGCCCGTCTGGTCACCAATGGTAATGGTTTCCATGTCGACCTGGCGCATGTTGGCCTGGTGGAACATGTAAGGGTCAGCCTGCAGACCAAGCAGGTAGCGAGTGTTCTCGGTTCTGGCGTTATCCAGCAAGTTGGTAAAGTCACCGGAGCCACCAGAGGTGTCAATCCACTCCTGAGTCGTGCACTCGGCAGTGTCACAGTTGTAGTAGATGGTGGTAGCGAAGCGAGGAACAATGACCAGGCCGTCATAGCCGTTACCCTCGACGGAGCTGATGAGAGGCCAGAACTTGCTGTTAGGGTTCTTCAGGGGGGTCCGGGTGTTGTCACCGACCACGTAGAGAATCTCGTTATCCAGCCACGCCTGGATGACATCGGCGTTGTGCAGGCCAGTGATGGCAGGGGGAACAAGACCGTTGGTAGAGTAGCGCTGGGCCTGGTCAATACCCATCTGGCTCATCCAAGCGCGGTTGAAGTCAATCTCGCGTGCAGCATCCTTGTAGGTGGCGTTGTTGAGCTCCAGATGAGTAAAGGTGTGCGAGAGATGGGCAAAAGCGTTCAGGTTGTCCGTGTTGAGGAACCACGAGGCAAATTCGTCAAGCTGTGCGCAAGTCTGGGACCAGGGATACTCTCCGTAGACAAACTCGTCGGACCACTTGTCCTCGCCAGTGCCTGGGGGCTTGGTCCACTCCAGAGGCGTGTCAGGAGGATAGTCATAGTCGACGGCATAGTCAGGGACGCAGTTGTCATCACCTGTAGGCTGCTCAACAGCAGCAATGATATCACCGTTGCCGTTGTGAGCCATCTCGAGCCAATAGTCAGATCCAGCAGGAAGACGGGAGTTGAGGCTGATTTGCCAGGCGACATGACCCTCCAGATCATCAGTGCGGATCTTGAACTCCTCACCAGCGGGCAAGTACAGGCCAGTGGCGAGCTGAACATCGTCAACCTGGGTGCTCAAGTGAACCTTGCGCTTACCGAGGAAGACACCGCGGGTGATCCAGTGGATGTGAGCGTGCTGGAGGAAGTTGGTGGTCTGGGACCAGTCTGCAGCCCAACCGATGAACCAGACAAACTGCTCGCGGCCCTCAAAGGTGTTGATGACACCGGCGACAGTGTCCTCAGCATAATCACCGCCAGGGCCAAACTTGGCGATCTGCTTGGTGTTGGAATCGGTGATGGTGGCAGGGTAGTGCCAGATGCCCTTGGTAGAGAGGCCAGCCTCGCTGAAGAATCGTTAGTGGAGTTCATGGCATTGAATCAGGTGGAGAAGAACTTACGTCTTGAGGTTGGCAGTGGGGAAATCACTGGTATCAGTAAGGCTGATGAGCTGGTCGACGCCCTCAGCGCAGCATCCAGCGCCAGAAGCAGTAGTTCCAAAGTTGGGACCAGGGTACTCGTTGATGCGGACCAGGCGAACCTTGAAGTTGATCTGGTACTCGTAGATCTTCTCCCACTGCTCGGTCGAGATGGCACTCCTCCAGCCATCAGAGTACTCGTAGGAGACAGAGTCTACAACCACGATGCCACCATAGTTACCCTTGCTAGAGGAAGAGTTGAGAGTGGGCAGCTCAAATCCAGTCTGAGGGACAAGGACCTTCTCAAAGGGAATGCCATAGCCTTCGAAACCCCAACCAGCGGATGAAGCAGCATACTCATCCTTGGCAAAGATGAGGATGGTGCTGTCGACAGTGCCGACGGGAAGCTGGCTGCTGGATGTGGAGGAAGAGGTGGAATCAGACGTGGTGGAGGAGGCTGCCGAAGTGGCAGAGGCAGACGAAGTTGTCAACGATGCCGAGGCAGTCTCCGTGGATGATGAAACGCTGACACTGCGAGCAGAGAGCGAGTTGGATGTGGTGGCCGACTCGGTAGTAGAGTCAGCGGCACTCGTGGAGGTAGACTCGATCGCAGAAGTAGTCTTGGAAGCCTCAGATGTGGTCTGGGACGATGTACCAGTGGTAGTCTCGGAAGAGGCACCGGTAGTGGACTCGGAGGAAGTGCCAGAGGTAGTCTGAGAGGCATCGGACGTGGTCTGAGAAGAGGTACCAACGGTCTCGGAAGAGGTGCCAGTGGTAGTCTCGGAAGTACCAGTAGTCTGCGAAGAGGCATCTGATGTGGTCTTGGAAGCATCAGACGATGTCTTGGAAGCATCGGAGGTAGTCTGAGCAGAGATATCCGACGAAGTCTTGGAGGCATCGGAAGTGGTGGTGGAAGCATCTCCAGACTTGGAAGTCAAGGTGGTGTCATGAGAGCTGGTAGAGGCAGTGGACGACTCCTTCGAGTCATCAGAGGTGGCCGTGCTGGCAGTGGAAGCAGTGTCTTGAGAGCCAGTTGATCCAGTAGAAGACTCAGTAGAGCCCTTGGTGGATGTCACCGTTGAGGCAGACTCAGTTGTAACACTGGCGTCAGACCCGCTAGTGGCAGAAGTGGCAGTCTCAGTCTTGGACTTGGAGTCATCATCTGCAGTAGATGTAGACTCTGTAGATGACCTGGTGAAAGACACTGAAACATCCGAGACAGAGCCTGACACTGAGGAAGACGCAGTATCGGACTTGTCGGAGGAAGAGGCAGCCTCAGAGGTGGTGGTACCAACAGTCTCTGTGACGGTCTTGGTAGAGATGCTAACAGTGACAGAGTCACCCGGGATGCAGGGAGAGGCATGAGTCCCAGCCAGCGCAATAGCGCCGAGAAGGCTGTAGGACAAACGCATTATGCCAGACAAGAACAAAAATCAAACAAAAAGAGAGTAGAGAAGGGACTAGTGAGTGACGAGGGTGATGCCAAGGGGCAAGAAAGGAACGAGTGAAGGATGAACCAGGACGGGCATGAGAACAAGAGAGCAGAATCTCAAGTCTTAATGCGGATCTTAAAAGTACAAAGTAGACTGACAAAACACCACCAACCGTACCGTGGCCAACGCATTTGCAGGACTGGACCTCCCTCCATGGATGGCGACTTTCAGCCATGGTCTGGCTATCGACGCACGCACACGCTTACCACTGCAGCCTCGCGAGCGAGAGATTTGAACATGGTCCTTAAGCCAGCCCGTCTCGAACTATTGATTCCTCTGTGACGAGAGACGACGCGGCCTGGCTTGGGGTGGAGAAGGATGGGGTGGTTGTCGGCGGTTCAGGGGGAACCGCATAAGCATTCAATGTAGGATAGCAGGTAAGAGCGAGGCGAATTACCGCTTCGAGAAAACAAGACAGGCATCGCCAAGAAATAGGCGCTCTTGCAAATTTTTTCTTTTGGGTTTCAGGTGCGTGCGCTGCGTGTGGTGTGGACTGCAGGCGGGCGACCGTTGCTGGCATCCATTCCGCCCACCCAGCCACAGTACCCTAACGCTTGAGTCGTAGTACGTATGCTGTGGAACGTTGTCGAGGTCGTAGCGTAGGATGTGACAACTGCCGTGCCTTGGCTAGCCTCGACAATCGATCTAGGGAGGAGTCCAGGGTTGGTCAGGGGTTGACTCTGTCTAGACAGGGGGGAGGGGTGAGATGCGTTTTAGCCTTGGTGCCTCGGATGGAGCACGGAAATGACCCTTTGCGGGCCGGAAATACGTTGGCTCGATCCGTAGCCAATCAGAAACATGTTTCAATTCCAGGTTATTCTTGGACCCTTTGCTCCGTCCGTGCCGTGGGAGGGGAGAGATGGGCCAGCGGTTGCCTCTAGCAAAGGCCTCATTCAGCCTTGTTCAAACCCAGGGCGAAAAGAGCGGCCAAGTCACGACATATTGCTCGACGTTTTTGGTTGCATTTTTCAAGCGCTTACTTACTTGTTCACTGTTCATTGTTATCATCGCCTTCTACGACACTCGTTTTGTTCCCTAATAGTGTAATAATTTGTCCCCTTCTCGTCATTCATTCACCATTTTTTCCTGTTCCTGTCACAATTTTAGCACCTCCGAGTGCCCCACGATGAAGTCTTCGGCGGCCTCCGCGGCCCAAGAAGCTGGCGACAAGGTCAACACCAAAAAGTCTTGGCCTCTGTGGAAGAAGCTCGCTATCGTCGGCATCATTCTCATCATTGTTATCCCTCTCGCCGTCGGCTTGGGTGTCGGTCTGTCCAAGAACAAGGGCGGAGATGATGACAGCTCTGGCGACGACGACCAGGACGACTCTGGCTCTGGCGACGACACTTCTGGTGGCGATACCAACCGTACATCGATCTGGCAGCCAGAGGTAGGCGCCGCCTGGCAGATCATCCTCATCAAGCCCATAGAGATCGGCGACGACGGCAAGGTCACTCCCGATGTCGACATCTACGATATTGACCTCTACGACAACGACGAGTCTACCTTTTCCGCCCTCCACAAGGCCGGCAAGAAGGTCATCTGCTACTTCAGTGCTGGCTCTTGGGAGGACTGGCGCGACGACAAGGACGACTTCAACGAGACCGATCTTGGTGATGAACTTGACGGATGGCCTGATGAGCGCTGGCTCAACGTGTCCAGCCCGGCCGTTCGTACCATCATCAAGAAGCGCATCGAGTATGCGGCGGACAAGGGATGCGACGCGATTGACCCAGACAATGTCGATGGATTCGTGAGTCATCGTATAAAGCAAAGCAATACGAAGAACGATCGCTGACCGCGTATAGCAAAACGAGAACGGCCTTGACCTAACCTCCGACGATGCAGTCTCCTTTGTCAAGTTCCTGGCAGACACGGCAGCCTCGTTCAACATGTCGACAGGCCTCAAGAACGCTGGAGACATCATCCCCGACGTCATCTCGGATGTGCATTTCTCCGTTAACGAGCAATGCGTCGAGTACGCCGAGTGCGAAACGTTCGCCGAATTTGTCGAGAACGACAAGCCCGTCTTTCACATTGAGTACCCCAAGGGGACGCCTAACAAGGTTTCAAGCAAGGATTCAAGCGAAATATGCTCCCAGAAGGGCAAAGCGGCGGGGACAGAGCGCTTCAGCACCGTGATCAAGACCATGGATCTGAACGGCTGGGTCCAGTACTGCGACGGTAAGAAGTACACGACTGACGTGGACTCTTGAGATTAGATTGATGTGATGCGATGGGGACGCTTAACATGCGACGCTTAAGAGCGTGCGTGCACGAACCCTGCGGTGGAAGCGGTTTGATGGAACGGACGGACTGTTTTGGATGGACGGGCAGGCGGACGGACTGGCTTTGTTTCATTCGTATTTCTGATGGATCTCTCTATGGAGCCAGCGCATTGTGTAGCCTAAAATAATTAAATCCACCGATCTTGAGCCAATTCATCCATCCATCTTTGAGTCTTCCATTCTCTCCACCTGATTCTGCGGCTTTCCCCATCTCAACCTAGCCATATTCCCCGAAAACCTGGTCACCGATGATTCTAGCACCTTGGCCAGCCCTGCCCTGTTTTTCTAGCCCTCCCTGCAAGTCCCTGGGGAACCTACACGCCATCCATTCATGCTTGAGCGGCCTCTCCGGAAGCTCCGGACCCGACCTGGGGCTGTCCCGAGCGGCCCACCTCGTCGACGATGAGACTCCAGCTGTCGGGCCATCTGTTGTAACCTCCACCCAACTGGTCCGTCAGGTACAGGCCGCCGAATCCCAATTCGCCGATTTGGCGTGCCAAGGACGCCGCATCGCCCAGGCATGAGTGGACCATGGCTACGGCCTTGGCGCTCAGGTGGGAGGGGATCTGAGCGACGGCCTGAGTCGTGAAGTATTCGTTCCAGTGTTGTTCAGACTGCTCAAAGACGACGATGTGGTCGGCATGCTCGTAGTAGCCCGGATCGACAACCACACCAGGGTTGAGCACCACCAGCCCGGTTCGGCCAGTGTCGTGCTCCCAGCGAGACCTTGTAAACTGGGCCAGACCCGCCATCAGAGGAATGCCCTCGGCCGATGAGGGAGCCTCGTCGAAAAAGATGCCATCTACCCTGAACTTTTCGTTCCAGCCGAGATAAATGCCGATGTCTCTTTCGACGTCGGCCACAGGGCGGTCGCCGTAGCTGCAATGCACGTAGCCCAGAGGGACGACGTTGCCAAGCTTGCCCAGGCGGCTCAGATTTGCCGCGTAGCTCGAGTCGGGGAAAGGGTCAGGGCCAGGGCCGTTGCAGGGGTTGACAATGACGATGAAGGACACATGGGGGTTGGCGCGGGCGGACTCAAAGATGGAGTCCCAGGCGCCACTTAGCGGATAAATGTAAAGTGGAACGACGATGCAAGGCGTGCTAGGGGGTGATGCGGGCGCCATTCCGTTCGTGGTGGTGAGAGATGGGTGAGGTTTGAGAGAGTACTGAGTAAAAGGGGGGGGGGGAGAGATGAAGGAGGTCAGTGGTGGGTTGGGGATCTTTTTGCCTCTATTTTTGGAGGAGAAACAATGCGAGACCCATTGACAGACCGTCGAAAAGAGGTATTTTATAAGGTTTGAGTATCCATGTTAAGCTTAGTTGCCTATGTACTTCTGCCACGCACGTTCGTATGTATGGAGCACCACCTGAGAACAGATCCATCCTCTCGTTTTTTTTTTTTTTTTTTCCGTGGTCTCCTGGCTAGTGAGACAGCGGGACGACTGTCGATCAGCCACCCGGGGGGAGGAGATTAATTCTTGGTGTCTTGAGGCGCTTAATTAAGCTTATCTCGAAGGAGTGAACTCCTCGCAGAGGATGCCACCCCCTGTCCCTGACACCTGAGCACTAACAAGCCACTGCAGAGCCACTGCAACCAGCCGTGTTTTGGGGGCGTTTGGCGTGCCCATTAGCCGCGTTGACGCCATCCAAAGGTGCTAAATCTCGTTTCTCGTTCCTTTCAGCTGCTCTAGGGGGCGCTTTAGCAGACGGGCCATCAGGACGGCTCAAACGGTCCACTTGGCCTGACGGGAGAACAAAGCTAAAGTTAAATATACGTCATGGATCAAGGACCGAGTCACAGAATGTCGAATACGAATTGCATTTTCCGCCTTTCATGACTAATTCCATACATACCCTCTTTTTTTTGCCTTTCTCCGCCCTCATGGATGTCAGGTTACATCCTCCGCTGCGAGTGCCCATTATTAGATATTTCTACTATGTATGATTGTATGAGAATGCATGTCCAGAACCCACATTAGCCGACATGGCATGGATGACCAACACACCAGAACCAACCCTGACAAAGCAAAAACAAACCCATCCCACTTGATATCCCCTCCCTATCCCACTGCTAAATCCGAACCCGAACTGCCCCTGTCCTGGACTGTCACCGCTGTGCCTGTGCGTGCTGCTCTTGTGGCTGCTGCTGCGTCTGCTTATGCTGTTGCTTCTGCTGCACCTGCGCCTGCGCCTGAACCTGTGGTTGTGACTGTGACCGCGTCACAAAGTTCCACAGGTCGCTTGCGCACTGCTGGATCGACTCCTGCGCCGTCCAGTTTAGCTCACTGGCCGCTCGGTCGTTGGCCGCCACGCAAAAGCCCACATCGCCTCCCCTGCGAGGCGCCAGTTTGACGGGGATCCGCCGAGACGATGCAGCCTCGAGGCTCTGCAGTGCTTCGGCCACTGTTGTACCGGTGCCTGTGCCCAGGTTGAATGTGCGGAACGGCGCGCTGATCTCGGCTCCGAGGGCTGCAGCGTGTCCTCGGGCCAGGTCAGCCACGTGGATAAAGTCTCTGATGGCGGTTCCGTCTCGCGTCTCCCAGTCAGTGCCAAAAATGTCGAGTTGGGCCCTCTCCCCAGTAAGCACCTGCGTGATTACCGGGAAGAGATTGGTTGGGATTCCCTTGGGGTCCTCCCCGAGCAGGCCGGATGGGTGACACCCAATGGGGTTAAAGTACCGGAGAGCAACGATTCGCCAAGAAGGATCTGCGTGCGCAATATCGGCAAGGATGGCTTCGCAGAAATACTTGGAACGCGCGTACGGGCTCTGCAGCCCCGACACCACTGGCTCGGCCACTCTCTGGTTGCCCATCTCGTCCAGGTATGTTGTGCTGTGGTGGACAAGGTCCTCTTCTTGCAGTGGACGTCCCTCTTCGGCCTTGGTGCCGTAGACGGTTGCTGATGAGGAAAACACAAACTTGCGAATCTTGTGTTTTCCAAGAAGCTCAACAAAGTCGACCAGTCCGCAGACATTGTTGCGGTAGTACTGGAAGGGCCTCTCGATCGACTCGCTGACAGACTTGAAGGCGGCAAAGTGGATGACGCCTGCAACTCTAGATTCTCTCCTGATGCTCTCCCCAGTTGTGTCGTCTGAGACTGGGACGAGTGTCGAGTATGATTCTAGGAGAAACTGCATCGCCTTGCTGCGGTAGTCGAGCTTGTGGAAGTGTAGAGCAGGCATCTTGCGGCCTTGCTCTTCGCAGTACTTCTCAGCTAGCATTCTGATGCGGCTGAAGACGCCATGGTAGCTGTTGCTGAGGTCGTCGACAATGATCACATTGTATCCGACCTTGAGCAGCTCGAGAGTGGTGTGTGATCCGATAAAGCCAAGGCCGCCAGTGACGAGGATGAAACTGCCATTGGAGGTAGAAAGGGGAACACTGCTCACTGCCAAGCCCAGATCTGATTCTGAGCCTGGAGTTGTGAGAGGTGAAGAGTTTGACGACGAAAGAGACGAGGTCGACGACGAACGGCTGCTAAGATATCCAGACATTTTGACTGGGCTGCCGGCTTTGATTTTGCAGTGGTAGCAAAGGTAAATTATAGAGCAAAAGGGATCGACATGACAGTTTATACAGCGACAAGAGACCGTCTTTGAAATTTCAAACCGGGGTGGGCGGGCTCAGAAACTGGCGAGGCTGTAAGCTCAGCAGCCGACTAACTGACTACTTCATAAAAAAACGTCACTTCACGGACGCATGAGCCGAGACGCAGAAACAGGTCTCGGTCCGTTGGGTGTGGGTGGCCCTTCAGGGGGGCGTGTATACCGTCTCTCTTCCTTGAGGCTACCAGATCGGTCAAGTCGTGTCCTTGGAAGAGCGCATCATGGACCCGGCGGAAAAACAGAATCAAACAACGACACGACCGTGGCATCGACATTCTCCATGCCAAGAGAAACGGGCTGCAGTTGAGGCGCCTCGCTCTTGCCGCCCCCTCCCGGCCTCTCCTTTTTCTAGATCGAGTCTCAAGTCCGCTCTAAGTTTGGACCTGAGACTGGAACCTGGTGAGCGGTACGGAGTATGGTACTCCGTGTGCTACGCTACTACCAGGCTGGTGAGTTGAAGACGGGGGTGACAACGTTGGTGGAGACGTGATGGGCCCTACCAGGCCAGCTGAGAGTGCAGTAGCTGGAGATCCAATGCTTCTAGCCACGTCCACCGCGTCCATGGCATGGCCACTGGATGATCCGAGTTGAACCTCGTTTCAATGGCGGTTTATTCTTGAGAAACGGGTATTGCACGACCACCGACGTTGCGCTCAACCTGCAGTGCGCTATTGTCTTGGCACCCTTTCCACCCCTGACCCCCCTGGCGTGTGTCAGTCTCCTCTCATCACGCCTCCCCTGGATGGATGCCACTTTCCAATACGTTCCTAGGCTCTGGCGCCACGGCCCAACCGCTGTCTTTTCTTGGCAGGGCCCGTCGTCGCTGTCTTGACTTGTCAAGATGCAGTCTCTTGTGCTGGCCATGACATGGACATGCTCATTACCCGCTGCACACTCCCCTTTCTCTTCTGTCTCTACTTCTGTTTTTCAGCTTTCCTGCAGGTCTCTGTTTTCCTTGTCTGTCTGTCAGTCTGTCAGTCGTCTTACGTGCTTTTCCTTTCCCCTCATTCATTATTCACCTTCCCTTTTCTGTTCTTGTCTTACATCAATGTCAATTCTTGTATAGGTGAGCCTCTAGTGCTCGACTCCAAGTCGTCGTGGGAGGTCCCCGTCCGCTCGCTCAGTCTCTCGTTCTCTGCATTTTCTTATTTTCCCTTTCCTCCAAAGCCCTTCTCGGCTTTCCCTATTTGTCCTTGGCTATGGCGTCCTTTTTTCAGCCTGGGCTGGATGACCCAGCTCGCCAAGACTGCCCCAACTCTACCTTTGAAGTCTACTGCAACAGCATACTTCCATCACACTTGCTGTTCAACAACCTCTACCAACTAGTGGGGTTGGTTCTGGGCGGAGTGTGTATTGTGGTCCCCATCACTCTGTATCTAATCTACAAAGTGCTTCAACGTCGTACCCTTCCGGCCGCCAAGGGACCCGTAAAGCCACCGGCGCCAAGGTACGTGGTCTCCCTTGTCTTCCTTATAGGCCAAGACACTTACCCAATGACTACAGACCAACGACATCAAAACAAGAATCATCAAGTCAGGCACCAACTCGTGATGGTGATGCCGTATTCTCTCACCAGAGGACTGGCAGCAGCCGGCTTGGGTCCAGGCCTCAGTCGAGTCGAGGGTCTGTCACACCTTCATTCCGTCTCACAAAGACATTCCGAGTTGTCTCTGGTCTTGGTCTTGACGGCGGCCTCGTAGGACCTCAAGACAACTCAAGAAGTTATGACCTCGTCGTTATGCCACTTGCCATGGCCGGTGGTGTCACTGGGGGGTCTGGAGACTCGAGGTCATCGATGCAGTCCTTCAGATCTGTGTCAGCCAAGATGAGCCTTGCCCACGTTCACATGGAAGACTTTGGCAATGATGCCCTCGAGGAACCTCATCTCTCCATCACAGCTGGCTTCCTGGCACAGACCCAACTTCAGCACAACCTGGCCGGTTTCGCGCTTCAATGCACGACTGCCAGGAAGCCGGAGCAGATTGAACGTCTCTTGACCAGTCTGCAAGCTCTTGACGTGTCCGTGATTCTTCTCTGCCACCATGACTGTGAGGCCATTGATAAGGTCGATTTCTCGCTCGCCTCTGGAGTCATGATCGAGAATGCATGCATCCTCCCCACTGGTGAGCGTCGACATTACTTCCAGGCCAGAAGACTCCGAGACATCATGGCACGATGCAGTCAAGAGCGTGAGGAGCGACCAGAGTTCTTCGCCGGCTTCCTTGATCGCTGGGAGACTCGTCCCAAGGCGTCCGTCATCCGTCGAGCTGTCAAGATTGCCGAGCACTTTGGCGCCGTGATTGACCATGGCCCAATTGAGCCTTCAATGGATGTCAAGGCATCGGCTCTTAGTAACCCGATGAGAACTATGAGCGCCTTTGAGTACTTGCGACGGTCCGAATTGATCGAGGTAAGACAACTCCATATTAGATATAAGGACCCTCACTAACATTCCCAAGTTGCAAAAATCATGGACAACTGAATCCCGGAAAACGTGGGTTCCGGGTGTCTCGGATACAGCCGATGTGGCAACTCTCCCCACAGACGCCCTTGACGCCATCATTCCAAGGGCTTCCGAGCTGTTGAGACATGTCGATGTGTCTCAATCAGCCAAACGCCTAAGCCGCGAGACGTCTATCTACACTCCTTCTCCAGAATACCTCGAACTGGCCCCGAAAAGAGCCAGCTTTTGGGAATCTGGAAATGGAGGCACCTCTTTGTCCCCTCTTGGATGTTTCCCCCTCACCTCAGAGCCCACTACGGAGCATTTCGATGCCATAGTGGAGACACAAGTTCATCTCGGCGAGCTTGGCATGCTGCAAGCGATTGAAGGGAACGACGAGCAGCGCTTGCTCGCGTCTCTCAGATCCCTGCAACAAACCACCCACTGCCAAGGCTTGGTACAAGATCTCGTCTCTGGGCTCGCGTCTCGGCAGATTCGCGTCTTCAAGGGTCTCAAGACCGGGTTTCAGATCCCTCGGGCTGATGTTTCTTTCTGGGGTGTTTCAAAGGGTCGTGACTCTGCCGCCGACCGTTGTGTCGACATCTTTATCAGCCTGAAGGCCCCTGAGGATGCTGCTGCTGTTCTTCATACCTGGTTGGCTCACAATGGTGTCCTCCGGGAGCAGAGATTCGAGGAAGAGCTCAGGCTTGAAGAGGCCAACAACACCCTTGATGGATCTGGTCTTCCTATCAGTATCCGAGAATCCATCAAGCGTGCCACTTATGGCGAGGCCCTCAGTCTCACGCAGAGACTTCGTGTGTCGAGGGTCAACCACCCTATCACGGATGCAGCAAGCCAATACTGTCGCTCGCTTCTCATTGAGGAGACATCCAAGGTCGCCTGGAGGCAACTCTGTGCACGTGCTGCTCTCGACGACTCGTTGAGCATGCGGGATGTCTTGAAGATGCGCCTGGAGCACTTCATGCGCCAGGGTGCCGACAAACTGCCTGCTCTGGACAATCTTGTTCGACTCTATGAGATCACCCAGAAGACTGTTGATGAAGCCCTGTTCTTCGGAGACAGAAAGGTTCTCAAGGCCCTGACTCAGACCCTGCTATCAACTCTTGACCCATGGCAGTCATGGAACAACTGTGACTACATTGACGTCAACGCTGATCTCTTTGCCCTTATCTTCTTCAAGATCCTTCGCCGGGCAGCCTTTGAGGACGTCTACCTTGAGACCACAGATCGATGTCCTCTTTTCCTCTCCGAGCCTGACCAAGCGGCTGTCTTCTCTGAGCTTTGGATCCTTGGCTCCCAATGTCAGATTTACTTTGATCTCCTGCCTCGAGACATTGGACAAGTCATCTCCAAGAGGTATCGTCTCCTTCTTCAGGATGATCCTCCCCCTGCAGACTACAGGAGGGGCAAGGAGATCATGACCATGTATCCAAGCTCTGATGTTCGTCCGACCGAAGAGAAAGAGGACAGAACCAACCCGAGCTCTCCTTCGCTTGATCTCACGGCCTACGAGAGGATTCAGAAGTGGAAGAAGCAATTCGCAGCTGCTGGTGCTCTCTCCATCTTCTGTCTTCCCGCAATTGTCGATGTCACGCTTCTCACTTTTGTCGGTCGTGGATGCTTCATGACGGCTTTCATGGAGCCCGACCATCTCGAGGTAGCAGGCTTTGCCCTCTTGGCTGCCATGCTTCTGACTGCTGGTGTCACAGGATGGGTTGGAAGCACAGGCAACTTCTATATCGCCCATTATGCCTACGACAACATGATCTACTTCCACGTACAGCGACTCTCTGGAGGCTTCGTTCTAACTCTTGCCGTGGGCATCTGCGGTCTCATCGCTTTCTCCCTGCAGAAATCAGTCGGTGCTGGTTTTGTCTTTCTTGCATATCTGGTCAGCATCACTACCTACTTCAACGTTCTCGGTATCATGAGCACAATGCATCTTCACGAGGCCCCTCTGTCTTCTGGGCGACTGGTCGTCTTGCAGACTCTTCCCCTCCTCTTGATCTCGCCCATTCTCTCGACCTTTGTCAACGGCAACGACCTTCAGATCTACATCCCAGTCATGTACGCCTTTCTGTTCATCGTCCTCTTCCGTTACCGCCGTCTCTGCCAGGAATGGTCCAACTGGATGGAGAAGATCCCCAAGTTCGCCGAGGCCGACATTGTCGAGTGGTACTCGATGAAGCTCAGCTCCGACAGCACAGACAGTGATACAGCTTCTAGCAAGAGTGGCACTGGAGCAATTGCACGGGAGGCATTTGCTTCGGCAGTGACTGCTTACACTCGTCGTACCCAAGATGCCAAGGCATCTGGCATCATGTCGGATACCTTGGTGGTGCGGGTTGCCAACGGCATGCCCTACATCAACTGGCTCCTCAAGAAACTGTCCGTTGAGGGATCTTCGCCGCCCGAGTTCACTACGGCTTGGTTCACTCAGCTCGGAGAGGCTATCAACCAGCAACGCGTTTTGAGACGAGGCCTTAAGGAGCAGAGTGCCTTCAATCTCTTTCGCTTGGCTCGCCATGATGTTGGACAGAACCTGGGCCTGTTCCTGATCGCCCTGATGGATCGATGGCTGATGTTGGTCATGAGTGCACGACAGCCATATCCAAGCATCTACACGGACAGTCGAGCCCGGTATGGCATCTGGTTGACCATCGTCTACTTCTGCGCGGCTGCTATTCTACTTGACTCCACCCTCCAGAAGTACTGGAGCCATCGCTACGAGGTTTCTCAAGAAAGGCTGGCAGGCCTTGAGGACGCCGAACGAGTTGAAGCCCAGGCCGAGGCAAAGCGTCGACAGAGCATCATCAAGGCTACCGCCGATGTGGCTAGCAAGCTTTTTGTCGTCTTTGGCTTCACTACTGTCATGCTTTGGCTCTTCGTCGAGACCAAGGAGACCTTCATCATCTACTACATGTACGTGTTTGGATACACCGGAGCCATCGCCTTCCAGTTCAACAGATGCTTCACAACCAACGTCAGCGCTCACATCACTGTCATTATGTGTTCTGCTGCTATCGGCTTCATTGTTGGCTGTATCTTGCACGCCTTGCCCGCGACGGCTGGGTTCTTGTATACCGACATCCTCTGTCAGAACGTCGCTGCTCTCCTTGCAGCAGTCGGAACATCTTACTACTCCTGGAAGGATCCTCGAGCCTCCATGAACACAGTCCACGCCCCGTCAAAGTGCCAGACCTTGTGGACTCAGCCAAAGATCACCGCAGAATGGCCAATGGACTCCGAAATGACTTCGGCTGATGTTCCAGAGGAGCTGACTAGCGTCAAAGTCTGGTATGATGATGGATCGGCTGCTGCTGAGAGGATCACAGAGTTGTTGCGTCTCAGTGTGCGAGACCCGAGCATTCATTCCGAAGCTGTCAAGTGGTCAAGCGGTCTCGTACGCAAGGCTCAACAGATGTGGCATTCCCGAAAGATCACCGTCCTGATGTCTAACAGCGAAGCCTTCTCTCGCGCTGGCCTTGGTGACCTCTCATCCTTTAGCTATAACGACGGTGATACCCTTCAGATCGGCTTTGGTGCCATGGGAGAGAGCGAGCAAAAGATAGCAACTTGGCACCCAATGCTTGCTGTCATGGTGTGCGAGTCGCTGATGTATCACCTCGCCCGCTCTGAGCTCAAGCTTCCTCATGCTCAAGGTGTCCAGGCTGAACACTTTGTTCACGGCACTGACGCCTTGTCCAAGCGTATTCAACTCGAGCTGGCTCCCCAGAACTCCCAGGGCTTGTTCCGCGTTGCTCTCAAGACCGAGATGAACGTGATGAAGCATCTCTGCTTGGGTATTGATGTCAACTCCAAGTGGGAGAGCACGCCCCAGATTGTGCGTCAGGTGGTTCTTGACCGTATCTATGGCGAGGAGGTTTCCATCTCTGCCGAGTTTGCTTCTTGGCTCGCCGAGACACAGTTCGACATGCAGAGCGTTGACTTCCATCTCAACCTCACCCTTCAGATCTACCGTCAGTGCAGGGAAAATCTCGGTCGTGTGGTTCACTTTCAACCCCCCAAGTCACACGACTTGACCGTTTTCCCTGCTGATCTGCAGGCCACCAGCATCCCGTCATCCCATGGCCAACATTGGCTTTTCTCTGCTTTCCGCTTTATTGTCACGGCTTGCTCTTCCCTGGTCAAGTGGTTTGCCATTTTGTCTGGCGCTGGATCAAACATTGAGCGAGAGCTTACGTATAGCCTTGCCCGTGTCCCTATGAGAGGAGTTATCATCTGGTTTCTCCTCCTTCTGTGGAAGATCTGTTGGATCATCAAGAACACCTGGGTCTATTGGATCATTCTTCATGACAAGCCTGCCCTTCTCAACATTGCTCGCCTTGCGAAGAAGGGCGAGAGGCGCAAGATCAAGCTGAACAGAGGTGCCATCGTTGTCGAGCAGCCGAGAAAGACGGTTACTGGCTTCGTGTCGAAAGGTCATGACGGTTCTATGCTCCTGACTGTGCATAACGGTATCCTCAAGGAGGCTCTCAAGGAAGAGGATGCCCTGTTTATCGCCACGTATGATCGGGATCTTCGTCTCGAGACTCGCGTTGAGAAGGGATCGTCGAGGACTGCAATCTACCAATACGACGAGAAAAGCTCCTCGCGCCAGCCTACAAGCATCGAGACTACCTACAAGAGTGGCGTGTCTAGTACTGGCTACTATGATAAGTACGGCAGAATCACCAAAGGAACCATGTCGCTCGATGGCAAGGACATTGCTTTCCAGTACCACTACCGGACCACGCCCAAGGGCAACGCTGACCTTCTCCGCGCCGACTTCAAGCCGGCGGACTCCGCTACTGAAGACTGTTTGTCTGTCTTCTGGGGTAAGCCAGCTGATCTAGAGAGCTACGACTGGGTTCCATCACAACTCGTTCACTTGATCATCCAGAAGATTGATGGCCGAACATACGTCACCGAGTATGACTACCAGCATCGACGTGATCCCACAATCGTCTCTCATCTCCAAGAGGCAGATGGAAGCAAGACTGCCCTCTCTAAGAGACCGCAGCTCTTCCCCGATGACAGCAAGCTCCTCGTCCGCCCCGAGAACCTGTCATTTGACTCGGAGGATCTTCTCATCTACCACAACCGGCTGCAGGTGAGGGAGATGCGACGCAAGGCAAACAACACACCCACTCTCGTGACATACCTCAACCCGCTCTTCTGGCTTGCACAGTGGAATCGACGCCTTTACAAGCGCATGCCAACTTGGCGTGTTCGAACTGAGCTCTGGAGCCTTTGGGTCAAGAGCACGAGTCTCGACGCTTTCACAGCATGCTGGGTCGACGAGCTCATTCTTCGAGAGGAGCCCTTGCTTCAAGATTACTGGCGTGCCAGGGACAGTGGACGACTGGAAGCGGCACGCAGAGCTCTCGATGACAAGATTGATCAAATTGTCTCAGCCATCAACATCGACGCGGACGTCTCTGAGGTCAGCCTACTCGCTATCAAGACATCTGATCTTTACGCCATGGGCCTTGGAAACGATGCCAACCCGGTCACGGCACAGCCTCAGAACTGCTACAAGGACACGGAGGATCGTATCTCGGTCATCTTCAACGATATTGGCTGCTGGCCCGTGTCTCCTGGAGGTGTGTCCAACTGCCGACGTGACCTGGTCAACGGGCACACCACGATCCGAAACCATGTTCTCGCGGAGTGTGCCAATGATTATGGTATCCCACGCTTCCAGATTGAGAAGAGTGTCCAGTCCATGAAACTGCTCCCTCTCTGGGGTCTTGATGGCAACACAGCTAATCATGGTCTTGTTGACAACCTTCTTCAATCTCAGGTCGACGAGAAGATTGAAGCCACCGACATGGATGCAGACATTACGGGCATCTTTGTGCCTCTCCTCACAGAGTTCGTCAAGGGTGCTCGAACCAAGCAGTACTCGCGAGCAGACCTCATCAAGTATAGCAATGTGTACCTATCCATGGCCAAGTACTACGAGACCAAGGACTACGGTCTCACGTGGAAGTCTCCTGTGGTCCAGCGAGCTTGGATGAGGGCTTGGCTGATCCGCTACGACGATAGCAACATCGCCGACGTGTCGGAATGTTTCGAGATGGAACGTCCTAGCATGTCCGATTTTAGAGACGCCCTCGGTATCTACATGGCCTACCTCTTCATCTACGCTGTTCAAATCCCTGAGGACTGTCCTCGTGTCTTCCAGAGCACGCACCACGGTATCAGCAGTCTTTTCGGTATGATTCTTCAGTGCCGTCGTGGCGTGACCTTTGGTATCTGGGACCATGCTATTCTCTGGCGAGAGACATGTCTCAACATCAGCCCAGCACAGAGCGAGCTTCCTCTTGCGGTGCAGTCTATGCTTCTTGCTGGCATTGGCATGGCTGCCCGTCTCGCCTACTTCCACGCCGACGTCATCATGCCTTGCGCTTCCGTCTTCAACCCGTGAGTTTCCCCCTTCAGTATTGACCGTAACTATTCACTAACATGATCATCACAGCATGTGGGAGGTTGAACTTGGCACAGATGGTGGCAACATCGCCAGCAGAAACATGTTTGAGCGCAAGGTCGACCCCATCGTCAACGGAATCAGCAACATGGATGCTTTCAAGCCTGCCGAAAAGGTCCGCACCGACAAGCCCACGGTTGTCATGCTGTCCAATGTGCAGTTTATCAAGGGAGTCAAGATCGCCATCCAGGCTGCCGACATCATCATCAACGAGATGGGCTTTGAGGACTATCAGCTCGTTGTCTACGGCGCCAAGGACAGACAACCAGCCTATTGCCTTGAGATGGAGAAGCTCATCGTCGAGAGCGGCCTCGCGGGTAAGGTGGTGCTTGCAGGCTTTGGCAATCCCAAGGTTGTGCTCCAGGACGCTTGGCTCTTCATGAACTCGTCCATTTCCGAGGGTCTCCCACTTGCCATTGGTGAGGCGGCCTTGGCTGGCGTTCCCATCGTTGCTACTGAGGTGGGAGCCACTGCCCTGGTGCTCACAGACCCGCAAGATCAGCATCAGCAGTACGGCGAAGTTGTCCCACCCAACGACCCCATGGCTCTCGCTCGTGCTCAAATCAGCATATTGAGCATGGTCGGACCTTGGGCCAAGTTTACCGAGGACAAAGAGGCTGAGCCCCCGACGCTGCCGGACGAGATCCAGCCGGAGCACGTCGACTGGCTGACCAAGCGGTTCTACGAGAAGGCCGATGACCGCCGCAAGTTGGGTCTTCTCTCTCGCGAAGTTGTCCTCCACAGCTTCCACGGCAGCCGCTATCTGCGAGAGCATGAGCAGATGTACTGGATCCAGTGGCACATGTCACAGATGCGGGCCAACGGTGATTTGAACGGTTCTCCTTTCAAGTTCGGAACTCCCCGTCCGCTGCGGTTTATAGAAGAGGTTGCCGACGATAAGGTAACCGAGGATAACGATTCGGAAAAGGAGAAGGCTGGCCCTTTGGTTCTGAGGAAACGGCATCACCCAGAGGAAAAGTCTGAGGGAGGTAATCAAGTATAAAAAGGACTGAAGTATGAGTATATCATTAATGTGTTAATATTGAGAAGATACCTGTATCTAGAGTAAATGTTTATTAAATATTATTTTCTTCGTCATCATTCCGTATCTTGCAATCAAGCTGCCTGTGGAATAAATGTTTATCGCATCAATGACCTGGTCCGGGAGCTACCTTCGCGTGTATTATTTGGTGTAAAGGCCTCTCTTTAATTGATTGATAGGATGGTGATAAAAGGCTTTGCTTTAAGTATTCGTGGATGCAAGGGTTATTCGCGTTGGCTGCTCAGCTACTGCGTAGCTCTAGGCACTTGCTATGTTGTCACAAGGACACATGTAGTCGAAAGAGAAATGGGGCCTGGCGACGGTTATAACCGCTAGTATAGGATATAGTCCGTTTACTCTGCAAGGCATATCTACTGTTCCCCATGGGGTTCGCGACACAAAGCTCCGATTTACGTCCCGTCGATAATTTTTGGTGGCGTCAATAGTTCGATCGTGATGTTAGCCCCACTGAAGACATTCACAAAGCGTCAAAGCCCATGCGAACATGGATCGAAGGTGGATCGCCTTAGCACATAGACTAGCCATAGACTATTGTTTGAGCCCATGTTCAAGGGTGTGCCGTATCAAAACCAATCGGAGTATTTATTCAACTCTCATCGTTCTATCTCGCATCCCTCATGATCCTACCCCGTCAAGAGTGATCGGAAGATCTGTTTCTTCAATCGCGGCTTAGGCTCCGCCAACGCGATTCTCCTTCAGGTATGCAGCGATCTTGGGCCTGGCCTCAATTGCCTCCTTGAGCTTCAGAAGAGGATCCGAAAGTTTCGGCTGTAAGTTGAACAGTAAGTAAGTATGATAGCACTGTATTGGAACGGGGGCATCACTTACTGGGTTGGCACCGATCCTTTGATCGTTATCAAGAGACTGATAGACCGCAAAGTCGACGTATGTAATCTTGTCGCCGAGCAGGTATGGTCCTTCACGCTCCGCATAGTACTGTGCGATGACATCGTAGTACCATGGCAAAAACTCGTTGGTGAAATCCTTTGTGACACCCTTGAGTTGGTTCACCCAGTTGTACTTGATAAAGGTCAGCCTACGCACAACAACGGCATTTCCAAAGAACAAGCCTTACCCTCCAGTCGATGTAAACATCCGCGGCAGCATCGACAAAATACTTGTCCCCGCTCGTCTCACCATCATATTGACCGAGCTCTCGAGCTAGATACCGGAGAATCGGGATGTGCTGTAAAATCCGAAATTAACACATGACTTGTATATCGAAGGGGGTGGTATAAGCAAACTTGGGTCAGAATGAGGCCATTGTACTCCAATGCAGGCACCTTGCCTGTCCTGGTGATGCCCTTCTGCCGGAGCTTCTCACTTGCGGCAGGCCAAGTGCCGTCGTAGGGATAGCGGACTTCCTTGAATTCGATACCGGCATCTTTCAAAAACAGGCTGTCCTACCATTAGTGCTTTTTTGTTGCAATGGGTCAAGGTGAACACTGACTTGACGACTTCACCGCGACCAAGACGGCCAATGTCGAGATAGTGATAGACTGGGAGGGCGGATCGGGAAGCCATTGTGTAGAATAGATAGTTGCTATGGAGTTTTGATAAGATGAATGTTGATTAATCACTATTGTCCGAGTGCAATGATACTGCTATATATCTCGAGCTTTGAAGGGCGTCAATGGCATGAGGTCATGCTGACGCTCCACTCGGTCCAAGGGATTTGGAATCATTTTGGTCATTAATAAGCCAACTATGGATGACTTACATAACTCACCCGCCATCGTCAACTACGCCCTTCTGAGAGTATCCTAGCTACGAAACAATCTACGAGTGTGAGACAGAATAGCTTGTTCCGTTATCCCGCACGCCGTCGGAAAACCCTGATGTCCGGTATGACTCCTCAGCTGCTGCTCTGAGATGCCATCTGTGATCTCCCGACACCAATCCTTGTCATCCCCGGTTCTCTTGCTTCCGTAAACCCATAAACCTTTCAAATGTTTCATTAGTGGTAGTTTTCGAGTTTCAAAGATTAGGCTCTTGAGAGGTTTCTGATGATGGCGTTAAATTCCTTAGTGTTCAAAGGGAGAAGGCGAAGTTTCATATGCGGGGTTTGAGGAACATAACTCTACAGGCATTGTTGTTGGCGGGAAGTGAACTTGAGTGCAATTCAAGAGTTGTTTTTGTCGGTACGAGAGAAATGTGTGCGCCTTGCATTTTGTTGCAACTCTTAAACGTCTCCTGTGGGAAAATAGCAGGGCCATCTGGATAGTCAAAGGCTTGGCTTCAAGCATGGAGGAACAGTTCTTGGCCTTGTACCCGTAGTGCAGGTGTCTTGCATGCTTTCCTCAGGACGCCCACTGGGATATGGACATGAGCATTGCTAGCAATGGGCTCCGACACACGAAGGGTGTCAATTAGCACTCGTAAAACCCTCCGTGAAGCATTGCACGCTCAGAATTGTCGCATACATCACCCTGTAACATCAAGCGCTATGGTGAAATGCACCCTCTCGAGAGACAACTCGAGCACAGTTAGGTAGCACAGGCGTTCCATCCAGTGTCTCGCTCAACTGGCCCCCTGAGGGCTGGCGAGTCGCACCAAAAAGGTACTTGGCCAACTCCCCTGTCTGGTACAGAGGCACCTTGAAAGCAACGGCTAAGCAGTGGCGCGCCGCCACACAATGCTGTAACAACGCGTTCCACGCGAGACGCGTCTTGCAAGGGACACGTCAACCGCGTTCTGATCTTGGCGGCTGGCTCAAAGAGGCAAGGCGAAACGAAGTCCCAGCCACCCAATTTTTGTCAATGAACTCTCGCGTGGATGATGCGTGCATTGGGCTTTGCATAACTCGGCTGTGTCGACATAAAATAATGTTATGACATGTTGCTCAATTGTCTCACACAACGCTCCACACATTCACTTCGTGATCGCCATAGGGTAGTAGCATCATTCACGACCGTCATGTCGTCAACTCCCATTGACCCTGCATTAAGTAATTTGTAGACAATTCTGGACCTGGGTCCTGTAGGGCTGATTTGTTAGACGGCGACGCATGTGAAATATCTCAACGAGTGCAAGTGTGTTATTCGTGGACTGAAAACAAAAGTTGCTCGACAAACAGATGATGAAATCTCAACCAAAGAGACTTGACCAAATTGTCCAAGGCAAGTTACAGTATGAGCTGTTGCTAATCTTTGAACTAAAACTAAGAGCTTTCCCCTTTTTCTCACGGCGGAGAGAAATATACGTAGTGCACAATCTCATGGGAAGCCGATCGTCACCCAGTCGAATGTGTCACCAATATTACTTGTGTGCCGTGCTTGATAGTAGGGTTGTTCGCAGAGCAACCACCAAGCTGCGTTTGTTACATAGCCCTTATTGCCATCTCCTACTTCTCTGCAGTGGTATCCTTGGGTAAAGGCTTTCTTGCAGTGACCACAATCATGGGCCAGTAAGCGTGAATGCTCTTATTACGCATGTCTTGCTTGGCCTTTGCAGCAAGAACGTTGACCTCCTCAGCCTGCCACCCGAGTCCTCTCGTCAACGCCGCCATCAAAAAGCCCTGGAGGCCTGCTACTATGTTTTCATGGTTCCAGACGCCTAGTTCCTTATACTTGGGGTCCCGTGGCCATGTGTTGGAGGGCCACTTGAACTTGTACTCTTGAACATCCTCGAAGCCAGCTTTCTCGAGCAGCCCCCCCAGTTTGTTGAGGTCAATGAACGCGCGCCCAGACTTGGCTGCAGCTTCACCGAGGTGCTTCATAGACTGGAAAAGGGCATGTTCCGGGGCGAGGGTGCCATCGTCAGAGAGAGGGAGCGTGAATTCTTGGAGCTCGATGTAGCCTCCTGGCTTGAGATTTCTAGAGAAGGTCAGCGCCAACTTTCGGGGCAAATGAGGCACTAAGACAAGGAGACTTACTCAAACGACTTTCGAATATAGTCTTCCCAGTCAGATATACTAGAGTTGTTCATCCGGCTATGTATGTAGTCGAATGGTTGCGAGTATGTCCATTCCTCATCCCAGTCATCAATCTCGAATCTAACATTAGGGGGGACACTTTGAGCTTGGTCAGTTCATGCATGTAAAGGAATCATCCAAGGCTTTTGCTCACAATTGAGGTTGGCTTGGTGAGAGATCAATACCAATAACCTGCAAGACAAACATGTCAGACGAATAGATAAGTTGATCAACGCTTTGGGTTCTGACCTCTGCTTCGGGATGCTCGTCTCCAAAATCCATGGCCCAGATGCCAGTGCCAGTACCAAGATCGAGAACCCGCCCAACCTTGGCATCAGGCTTGTTGGGTGGAGCAAATCCCAACTTTCCATCGAGAGTGAGGTAGAAGATGTGATGTTGGAGGTCTAGGAGGTTGATGTCAGCCAGTGGCAGGCTATCATGAAGGCATATAACTTACCTAGTCTTTCGTTCTCGGCATCATCATTGGGAAAATGATATTCTGGACGCAATCAGCTCATTTTGCCCCTAGAGCAGCCTTCAAGGCCTAAGCAAGGGGCAAGCAACTGACTTCCGTCGTGAAACTTGTGATAAGTTCTACCGTTTTCCTTTCTATAGTCTAGAATAGAGCTACTCAAGCTCGCCGTCGAGGATGCCGTGTCCTATCCCAAACCCGGGTTAGCCTAATAGAACCAGCGACGATCAGGGAGGTGGCGGATGATTCGGACCTCGTTGTCGCCATAGGTAGAGTCATGGTCGTCCGGCTCAATAATTTCCTGCATATTGGCGTGGTGCCCTCTCACGGGTTATTGCAATCCGTCTCGTCAAAGAAGCGAAAGTAACCTGCGAGTTTCTGGAGTTGCTGTGGAGAGATTGAAAGAAAGAATGATGTGGTTCTTGAACAAAGCGGGGTTTGAACAGACGATTTTCCCTCACGCCCCGCCTGTCATCCGTCTGTGGTTAGACTGAAGAGCTGACAGGGGCAGAGTGACTCTTATTGGCTCTCTGGTAGTGTGTGAAGACGATGGTGCAATGGGCCAAACTCAAGTTATCAACGTCGATCCAAGACATGTAGATGTGTGTCTAGGGCTTCAAGTTAATGAATCTAATGTCTCGAATTCATTGCCTTGTTGGCTCTTTAATTTCTGCTAGTGTTGGCGGCGTTTTGGAGCACCACCCTGTCAAAGAACTGTCCCAAGACCCAACCAGTCTGTGCAGGAGTAGCCTTGGCAGTATCGGTAACAGCCTTGGCAATAGCAGTTTTTTGGTACTGGAATGTTCTGAAATTGCTTAGACGTCGCAACTGATAGACCGTTAATTTGAGAGTTAAAGTAAGATAGCTCTAGAATTAATCTGACAAGACCTCACCTGCATTGTTTCCCCTGGCCTCTGCACCCTGCACTAGGAGCATCTCTGTTGTAGACAAAGCCATCTTACGACCCCAACGCAAATTGTCCTTTTTATTTCAAGGGGTGACATAAAAAAGAGAAACCTTTTACTAGATATATATCTATAGGCCGAAGAGACATCGGGAAAACGGCCCATACACGGTATGGTGAAGGGTCGACAACAGCGCACAACGACAGAAAACAAAAACACAGTATGTAATAATAGAAAACGAGGATCCTGATCGTTTTGATCGATGAGTCGCTAAGCCGCAGATATGTTTATGTAAAGCTCATCATAGCGAATGATGACTTAGAATGAACTTAAGTTGAGAGGATCAGATGAACAGCCATTCACTTGTAAACCCGTGGCTTCCCATGCTCGAGTCTACCTCCTAAGTTACGATCTTGTTCAGATTTAACCCTGAATCTCAATCTTGAACCTGTATTCTGCTAAACCTCTCCTCCTAATCGCCATCAGTGCGTCGCTGATGGTCATATCTCAAAGTTAGACTACCATTGCCTCTGCGACTTCTGCGGCTCAGTGTCCCCTCCCCCTGTTCGAGTCCGCTTATTTCGCCGCTTTCAAGTCTACCGCGCCAAGAATGATGGAGATCTGTGACATTGCCATGCCACGGGGCGAATCAACAGTATAGAATGGAATCATGGCTCAATCTCTACCCCACGCCGTTTTCATCAGGTCTTCAATACGTGTAGGTGAAGACGTTTTCCCCTCGAAGACCTCAGTGAGGTTCAGCTGGCCCTCAACCTTGTCCAGATCGTACGCTCCGAGGGCTACACTGGTCTCAAGGTCGGCTATCAAGGCCTGGATTTGCTTGAGACCACCCGGGAATCACTCATGGAACCGTTCAGCAATGGCACAATTTTCAGGAAGTAAAAGACTTTCGTGCTCCAGAAACTTGGAGACTGGTTGATACTCGACAAGAAATGGCCGACCCGTGTATTTCTCGAAAAGATGCACAAGCTTCTTCAAGGTGACGGTGCTCGCAGTTGTTGTCATGACCCTCGGCCATTTCTCCAAGTCAAGCGCTAGGGCAGTATAGCGAGCAACGTCCGAAGTCAGGGACATGGACATTTTTGCCTCGCCATCATCTGGAAGGACTGCAACTCGGTTGACGGGGTCGATAAAGAAGCATAGTGGTCTCAGTGGTGTTGAGAATTTGGGCATGCCGTAGTAGTCCATAAACATGCCGGGATAGATGTAGCCAAACTCTAGACTTGTCTTTTCGAGCGCTCGTCTACCGGCCAAGTGAAACCTCTTGTTCGAATACGGCACTGAATCGCCGAGATCATAGTCGATATTGAACTCGGACGGTATGAGGCGTCTGACAGAAGAGGCTTTATCGGCGGCCTGTATCAACTGTAACTGTGCATTGCATGCGCTGTCGTTACGAAGGCTGAAGGCGCAGATCACCACCTCAACTCTGCGCATATCCAGGCCTTCAGCGAGGACATCAGTGCTCGAGTAATCAGTATGAATGAACGGGACATAGGATTTGCCAGTCAAGGGAGACACATGCTCCGTAGAATCAGCTGGTGGCTAGGATAGTCAGAATGAGGCATCAGGTGGCGGAAGTTCATGCATGACGTACAGCTCTCGATAGCACATATACCTCATGCTTCCCTGTATCGAACAATGCCTTGACGATGAGACCACCTAGGTCGCCAGAGCCGCCGGCCACTACGACAACAGGCATGGTGGTAATGGAGTGTTGTTGCTGGCTTGTTGAACAGCCCTTGATGTTGGGAGAGGAGACTCAACTCTTTTTGTGTGCAGATCCTGTCGTACTTGACTTACCCATGGTTGCCTGGACATGTCGGATTTGAACGAGGCTTGCATTCCTATAGCAGATATGATTGGATCGGCGTCCTGTGGAAGGCTAAAATAGGCTTGACCGAGGTCAGCAACACCGACACTTGGCCAAATGTGGGAAAAGTCAGGCAGCAGCATGCATCGTGAGGGGTTTCTTGCATTGGATCAGCAAGACAACAGCACATTACTGGGCAATCAGCCTACCAGATTGAAGGACAAAGGATGGCTTCACAAACAGATTGTGTGACTTTACTTGGTCGGAAGGGGGTTTCGCAACTGATAACTGGGTTAACTATGGCTTGATCTTCTTGATTCCCCACGTGTGGATACCTGATCGATGACAGATATTTAACATACTGAGGTCATAGAGAATCGAGAATGAACGGCACGTATTTTCGGACTTTCCAATGGACTTGGCCGCCCTTCGTGTGGCTGTGGCACATGTACTGCCCATTAAGTCAGAGAACGACCAAGAGAATGATTCAAGTAATCAGGTTTCCTAATATCTACCCCAGAGTTCCTGAGGATATTAGGCAGTGACCACATGGAAGTGCATGCTAGAAATCACGAAGCTGTTGAGAAAACCATATGCCAACAAGATTTCCTTTTCCACAGTCCCCATGTTCTAAGTAACTCCAGAGCTCAGGCTAACAAGCTTCTATTGATCGAGTCTTTGAACCATGTACCTCACAGCATCAACATATTTGCGAAGGTCGTAAAGAGTCTTGAGGTCGCTAGGCTATATAACTAGGGTTGATGGAGGCCGGTTCCTCCCCGGGTGCGAAGCAATCGAAAGAACCATATCCGGGGCGAGACTGGCAACAATGAGCGTATAGAATGAGGTTTTGCGTCTAGTAGAATAGGCTTCCATCTTGTAAAAAATATGACTGAGAGCGTCGAGGGAGGCAAGGGTATGGGGAGCGGCGCAGTCGTAGAGGAAAAATGTGTCCATGTGCGAAGATTTAGATCAATGTTTATGAGCCGTAGAACTTGCGTATCGCGTATTTGATCCAATGCGAGAAATAATGAGGCAAATAGTTGTTCTTGTGTCCTTACTCCTTATTGATGAGCAGTAAAGTAGTGGATTTCCCCCTGCCCCCGGAGGCACTCTCTCCCTGGTCTAATCGTACTCGGGATGTATTACTGATTTTACTTTTCAGTGACTGATTCCTTGACCCACATCTAAATTGCTCTTAGCTTGGAGTGGAGTGCAACCTCCGCTTTATGGATGCCTTCTCGGAGACATGGATCTCGAAACTAAGATTCGTGCGTAGATGGGACGATCGACGGTAGCAACTCTTACCCTTTTCGGCTTTGCTCCTCTCGATATCAATTTGAGTTCAGGCGTGTTTAGGCACTTTCCTTTCGCAAGTCGATGAGCAAGGCACGGGCTAACGGGCCAACACGAGTCAGTGCCTGTGAACTGTGAAGTACCCTGAGAGCTTCGGTCAATCTACATAAGCATTCGAGTCATATGTCATTCAATGGTGTTGAGGTTGACCATCGCTTTGGGGAATTCCTTCTCTCCTAATGAACTCGACGGAACCTGCCTGATGCACATTCAAAGATTACAAGGTTCCACAAGAGTCTTGAGATCCTCAGATGATCATACTGTGTTTGGTCAAGTCGAAAGGCTACACGTGGGGAGTGGTCTCGAGTCATGGTCTGGAAACTTGCCGGAGGGGTTTCAAAGTAGAGAATAAGCCCCCCAGAGCCCGGTTTTCTCCCATGAAGGGGCTACCTCAAGCAGTGTCAACCTTTGCCTTGAGTCTTGATAGGGCATACAACATTAAATGATACTGTTGAAGTCTCCGACTGAGATTAATAAGCAAGTAGAGATTGCTTATTCATGGATCTTTTATCAAGGGCTTGAGGATCGGATGTTAAGAGGTACTTCGCTGACGGCTCTCAAGGAGAGAGCCTCTCCCTAGCTTCTTGCAACTGTTCCTTTTCTAGCGTGGCACTAGACGTGGCAAGAGTTGGAACATGACAAAATGTTTGGTGACATTCAAATCCTCATGGAGGGTGCCTTGCAGCCCGAAGATGCGCAAGCTTCCCGTTGTTGAGACCAAGTTCTAAGCAGAAAGGGAGAGTATGAGGCCTATGTTCAGACTCCTCGAAATACTGGGAAACAGCACAAAGGCTCGATCTGGTAGTTTGGCCGCTATCCACACCGTAATCAAGCTTTGGGTCGATGCTCTACTGATGAGGAAATATCAATTCTAGAGAAGAAATAAATAAGCTTGCGACTATTCTTCCTATCATCAACAGCGTCTCCAAAACAGGCCACTACGACTACTAGCCACACTAACGAATCATTTAATTTCCAGATTCTTGTAGACCCTTGGTATCTTGTTGAAAGCGGACCTGCGGTGTGATAATGGTTGTCGACGAATTCTGAGCGCAAAAACATGGGGTTAGTGACGCGACAAGTTGTGGCACTTCTCGCTTAGCTACTACGTTACAATATGAGAATCCTATCGACAGCCGAGAGGTAAGATCAAAGCTCAAATCACGCTTCAAAGCACAGTCAATTTAGAGGCTCTGCAGTCATCACCCAGGAGAGGTTCCATTGCGTGAACCAACGATGCAACCAGGATCCTCAAGAGCCCACAAAGAGACCAATGATGAACCGGTATTACAAAAACCTGCGGGCCTGTTGCTCGCCAAGACAACGCTAGCTACCGTCAGCTTACGGGCTTGCCAGCCCTTCGGATGACTGGAGCGACATCTATTGGCTGGCGACCCCATTGTTGAGATGCCGTGGCCAGGACCCCTGCTCGGCAACTTGTTGAGGTCTAGATTTCCTTTTTTGAGGCCCTTCACTTGGCTTGTATCAACCTGCTTGTCCTTCCATTTCTCAAGGGCTGGTTGTGCTTTTCCTTGTTCACAGACTGCGACGACATGTCATGGCCAGAGGTGACCAGTTCGCTGCCGCTGCAGCTGCTGGTAGGTAGCAGCGTTCTCGTTGCAGTCATTTACACGTTCCGCGACGCGTTCTACCCTCGACCCCTGGATTTTATCCCTTACAACGCAGAAGCCAAGGAGCGCATCTTGGGGGATCTCCCTGCCATCAAGGCCGTTGGTAGTGTAACCAATTGGCTAGCTACTCAACCGACAAAGCACCAGTCGCCTCTATTCCAAGCCTTTGTCGCCCCATTTGGCAAGCCATGGGTTGTGGTTGCGGACCATCACGAGGCGGCCGACATTTGCATGCACCGCCTCAAAGAGTTTGACCGGGCCAGAGTAACCATATCCGTCTTTGGGGGCATTATCCCCGGCGGTCAGCTTACACTCAAGAGTTCTGATCCTCAATTCCGAAGGAACAAGGAACTTGTCAAAGATTTGATGACACCGTCTTTCCTGGCCGAGGTGAGTCTTCAATCATAGTGTTTTCCCCCATGGATACTAACCTACCTATGTCCAGATCTCTGCCCCTGAGATTTATGACAAGTTTACTAGGCTTCTCAAGCTCTGGGAGTGCAAGGCTATCCTATCTAAGGGACGCCCTTTTGGAGCATCCCGCGAGATTCACCATGCCGCTCTTGACATCATCGTGTGTGTCGCATTCGGTCTCGATCCTGATCAGACACAGTTGGTTAGGGCTCTCGAGGCTCTTGACGCCGACCACGAGAGTGAAATCAATGCAACCGGAGGCCCTGATGATGAATTCGTCTTCAAGGAGGAGCCTCTTGCGGAAGAACTCGAGGCTTTCACTAGAATGTCTGACAGTGTATCCATGAGTATCAGGTCACCTTCGCCCCGGCTATTTCATTTCCTCTACGGTAACTTTTCCTCTGTCATGAGAAACGCTCGCCGTTTGGCTACACGTTTACAACAACGCGAAATCGCTAATGGCCTTGAACGCCGACGTACTGGTCAGGCCCAACGGTGTGCTGTGGATCAGATTCTTGCTCGAGAGGAAGCCATGGCAGAGAAGGAGGGGAGAAAACCTGATTACTACTCACAGACGATCACCAGCGAGGTTTGTAAACGGCGGCCGGATATGCTTAGCATGTAGCTGACGTGATCCTTACAGCTGATGACATACCTCATCGGTGGCCACGAGACAACATCTTCCGCCCTGCGGTGGGGAATAAGTTATCTCAGCAGTGACCAGCGTGTCCAGGCTCGCCTCCGAGAGGCACTTGATCAAGCTCACCCCCAGGCCAGAGCTGAGAAGCGGCTCCCTTCACTTGAAGAGATCATCCAGGCCCGGGTGCCATACCTAGATGCCGTCGTCGAGGAAGTGCTCCGCCACTCACGGCCCCTGGCCATGTGCATGCGTGAGGCGCAGACAGACACGCAGATTTTGGGCGCCCACATCCCCAAGGGCACGACAGTCGTGTTCCTAGCCAACGGACCAAGTGTTTTCACACCGAGAATCCAGTTTGACGAGTCTCGCCAGAGCGAGTGGGCTACATCACGAAGAGAGAAGCATCCTGTCAACGATGAGATCGACATAGGGGCTTTCTCCCCTGAGAGGTGGCTTCGAGTAGAGAAGCATGAGGATGGCACCGAGGAGACGGTGTTTGACGCAAATCTATTCCCTATTCAAGCGTTTGGACTCGGTCCGAGAGCGTGTTTTGGTAGGAGGCTGGCATACCGCGAGATGAAGATCTTTTTCACGCTCATAACGTGGAAATTTGAACTCTTGTCGTTGCCAGACGCTCTGGCAGTACCCAAGGAGGTTTTCTCCCTCACCCGAAACCCCAAAGAGGTTTATGTCAAGCTACGATCTCGAATTTACTAGACATCACTATGCTATCAAAGCTAGTCAATGCAAAAGTTTCATGGCACATATCAGGGAGATGCAAAGTGCCCAAAGTAAGGAGCGTGACTTATAGAGGTAATGACTGTAGAGGCACAAAGTTTCCGAGGTAGTGAGTGCCCCAAAAGTAAGTTGAACGAAAGTAAAGATCGAGTGAGAAGCCTCCCTAATAGGCCCTTTCACAGGCTTTCCAGAGTCATCCTCCTATCCGGAGATTTTCAAAAATTGGCGGGGACGACAAAGTTGTTCCAAGGGATCTCCACGTCGACGGCCTTGGCCACCAACTCTTCGAGAGCGGCTAGCTTCTCGAGCTTGTACTTGTTCAGGACAGACTTGTGCTCCGAGTACATCAGAGAGGCCATGAGGCCTCCGAGAGAGGTAATCCCGTTCCTCTCTCCAATACCCAGGACAGTCGTGTCAATGTGTGTAGCGCCAGCCTCAAGGGCAGTAAAGGCGTTGGAGACGGCACATCCAGTATCATTATGGAAGTGAGTCTCGATGTCGCAGCTGATGACCTGTCGAAGGGTCGAGATCTTTTCATCGACCTCACGCCAGGTGGCTCCTCCCACCGTATCAGCAATTCCCACTCTCTGGGCGCCAAGACGGTCGACGAGCGAGTACAGCTTAATGATCTCGCTAAAGTCGGAGCGGAAAGAGTCCTCGCCGGAGAAGCGGACTTCAACGCCGTGAGACTGGGCGAACTGGATAACCTCGGTGGCCTTCTTGGCGATCCAGTCGAGGTCCTTGCCGTGGGAGTGCTTCATGAGCTGAGCAGACGTGCCGATGCACATGTTGCTGTGAGGTGTTGTCAGTATATGTTGGCTGTGTTATGTTATGTTGGTCGAGACATACATTCCGTCGACGCCAGTCTGGACGGCAATCCTGGCGTCATCCATGTTGCATCGAATGTGGCAAAGGATCTTGGCCTTGAGACCCAGCTTGCAGATGGCCTGGCAATCCAGCTTGGACTGCTCAGACGCAGCAGGCGAAGTCAGTTCGAGCTGGGTGGTGTGTCAGTCAACACATCGAGGTTGTATAGTGCCTTGTCGACTCACATATTCGACTCCAAACTCGTCGAGAGCTTGAGCGATCTTGATCTTGGTCTCGGTATCAAAATGGGCCGTAGCAAACTGCTCACCCTCACGCAGGGTGGTGTCGATGATGCTAAAGTTGGCCAAGTTGACGGAGGAGCGCATCGAGGTAGCTCCAGAGCTGGCACCTCCATCGGTGAGATCGCTGATGCTGTCGGCGAGAGAGTCGGTATCGTCGTCGATAGTTGTAGTTGTGTTCAAATCGTTGATGTCAGGGCTCGTTAGGGAGGCTTCCAGGACGCTGCCGTTGCGTCCTACAGTGTGTTAGCGGAGTGATAGAGAGATGGGAATAGCATCACGTACCATTGCCCTCCCCGTCCGAGGCCTGACCAACCCCACCTCCCCCATTGGCACCAGAGCTGCTGCTGCTGGCACCGTTGCCCATGGTGTGGCTCGTATGGTGACCCACGCAATGCGTTCCGCTGCTATTGTCGCCGCCGTTGCTGCTGGCGGCGCCTTGGCCCATGGTGTGGCTAGTGTGGTGGGAGATGGGGTTGTTGGCTGTCTGCATTGTATCTGCCTTAGCATCCAGACTATGCAGTGTCTGTTTATGTGTGTGTTTTTGTGTGTGTATGTCGTCGACAAGTGGTGATGTATTGCTGAGGAGGAAAAGACGGAAGAGAGAGAGAGAGAGGACGGAAGAGCTTGATATTTGCTAGTGACTCAATGGCCGAAGTTCGGACCTATCAGTGAGTTCCCCGCACTTCCACTGAAGGCACTGGAACCCTGGACCCGTGGACTGCACTGAAAAAGCTGGCGGGCCGCCTGCACCGCCTGGAACGCGCTACCGACGTCGCTAATGCAGGGCGGAGGCCGCTTTTCAGCTGCCGGGCAAATCAACAGGTAAAATGACGCAGCCAAGCCCTGCAGCTTGCCACAATAATTGGGCCTCAAGGCATTGCCGAGGGCGTGACGACACCTTTTTTCCTGCCTGGCCTGGTCTTTTTTTCTTGTTTTTTTTTTCCTTGAAATTTTTTCCAATTTTTCCGCTGACTTATTCCGCCCGCCCTTTGCTTGACAATTCCCCCGCACACCCAATCTGATAAGATCTGATCAATCTTGGGTAGCCTCACCGCTCCCTTTGATCTTCATTGCCTTCATTGACTTGTATTGCCTCTATTGCCTCTAGTACTGTACCCCGTCTGTTGTCCAAACCGCCCGGAACAGTGACGTGCATGTACTATTGCAGCAGATCGTCCATGTTGGCGGACAGGCGGAGTCGCTTGGAAGGGGCCACGTATCATGGCGTTTGGGGTACAGCAGCTCGGTGTGGACGCACATGCTGTTGCACTGCCGAGAGCGATGTTCCGTGCTCAATGCTGTTTCCTCGTGAGAATGAATCTAGTCGTATTGCCCCTTGATAGTTTGAGATCTCGATGGTTTGAGGGTGGGAGATGGTGTCACCGTCAATCGTCCATGGTTGGCTTGCTGTGGCTTCTTCACCTGGCCATTTCCCCTGCCCATACTATGTGGTACTGTGCTGTACAAGATTTGTGGCGCCAGATATGGTTTGCAACTCATGAGCTGTGGGCTCTGAGATGGGTAAATTCATGTTGATCAAGAGAAGTTGAGACGTGCAACACATGTTAAAGTGTAGGGTATCTAGATCGTGGCTGTGGCTGTTGAGTAATTGCCTCACATCATCATTTCACCGTGAGAGGCTGAAGTTCCAAGGTCTGCCTAAAACCAGCCAACGAGATGAGTTCGTCCATGCTTGAGGGTGTTTACAGGTGCTACCAAAGATCTATCGCGTCAAATTGATCAAGAGGCAGCTGAACAAGGCGTATTCAGCGATGCGCACATCGTCATCGGCACCAAGTAGGCGAATTGGTCGCTGATCTGGTCATCGCGACGCCGTCAGCACTGGTACAAGGCGTTGCAGGCGTGTTTAGACTGCTCAATACATTTCTTAACCAATCCTCGTTGACTCTAGAACTTCTCAGCTGTCCAGGGCAGCGAGGTAGTGAGGGCACTAAAAACCGCCGCTAGTGGCCATAATGGAACCATTACGGTACAGTAGGTTCAAAGCCGCACAATCGTACCGCTCCGATCTTCCCGTATTTTCCATATGAGCAATCCAAGGTGATGGCTTTGTAAGCTTATATAAATCGAAATGATAGCAATGCAACTCCTTGGCTGCAGGCCACTAAACAGGCATAGAGCATGGGCTGCAACGCAATCTGACTGTTCATTGAGGAAACTCAATCCGATCGCATTTTTCACAGGTTAAAACTCGGCCAGCTAGAGGGTGAAAGTCGCTTACAGTACCTAATCTGAGTCGTTGAGCCGACAGCTTCAAAGGCTGCTTGGCAACCTCCACGTCTTTCGGCATAACCTCTCGCGTAACAGTGCTACAGTATGGCTCGGTGTGAAACAGCAGCTAAGTAGCAAAGTCAACTATTATTGGGAGTAGTTAGGTAAGGTTTATCAATCGATAAATAACCTTAATATGTCGACCTATCAGGTAAGTTGCCTCGGAATTCACAGCATTTGTTTGGCTCATCTTGTCATGTACGATAAGGCGGCCGCCTCACGCTCCTGGTCGCCATCAATGAACCAGACGAATCAGAGAGTAGTTTATTATGGCATGGACAAGGGTTATTGACCAACCTCCCATCATTGTTGGAATGGTGCTGACGCGCCCAGCCAAGCACAGTCACATTGCCCGCCCCATATCTGACCTAGCCTAACAAGGCAAATCATCTCACATCACATCGTCTTGTCTTACCATCCTTGAACTGTCATGACGGTTACTGTCACGGGTATAAAGAGGTTGCGTCACCCCCCAACAAGGCACAATCTCAAACAACCTCAACTTAAACCAACAACCAACCATGGCTACCGCATGTGAGCTCACCCAAGAAGATGATCCGATTGGACCATCAAACGACACTCCGCCCTCCCTAAAAGAGCTCAAGGCCGTTGGAGATATACCGGTATTTGACAGCGAGGGCGTCGAGCGCCCGTTCAAAAGCCTTTACAGCGGACTGGGATCGGCTCGCCGTGTCTTGGTCGTCTTTGTGCGCCACTTTCTCTGTAGTGTACGCGCCTCTGGCCCCAAGTGGTGGTTATTAGAGCATCATCTCTAATCTAAATTTCTAGACCAGCTCAAACTATGTCAAGTTTCTATCCGAAGAAGCCAGTCCTGAGAAGATTGCCTCCTCCAACACGTCCATCGTCATAATTGGGAACGGGGTTCCCGAAGTGATAAAGATGTACATCGAAAATACAGGCTGTAAGCACCCTGTCTATGTCGAACCAACAGGCAAACTGTTTGAAGGATTGGGTATGATCAAAACATGGGTTGAGGGACCGGCCACGAACTACGCTTCAGAGTCGTCAACTTCGGCTTTCTTCCATGCGGCGTCCAAGCTTGTCCGGGGGCTTCTAGCCGGTTATCCTGCGACCAAGGTCGGACAACCAAACCAACAGGGCGGCGAATTCCTGTTCGAGGGCGGCGAGGAGGCAAGGATGGTGACATGGTGCCATCGCATGAGGGTCAGTCGAGACCACACCCCAACCGAGAAGATGCTCAAAGTTGTATTTCCGGAGAGTTAGAATGATTTTGGCCTTTGAATAGTGAATTCTGCTTGTGGATAGCCAGATGGTGAAAGTGACTAAAACGCGGCTCTGTGCATGTGGATTTATAGGTTCTTTGCTCCATAGGCATCACCAACATACCTGACTATGGAACAAATTAGGGGGCCTGAGATAACAAGGATAATAGAAAGATAAAAAGTGGGATATTTGGTGTAGTCTTGGCCGTTTGGCTGTGTTATTTCCGTTGGGTTGCTCAGAAATCCACCCCCACCCCTTCTTCGATCCCTCACTCTTCATGACTTCTTGGACGTCTTCGACCATCACTATGCTTCCCGCCCAGCTCTTGGGTACCTACAGGCAGTACAAGCAGGATATCGACTTTGTCGCGTCATGGCTGGCCTCGACTGCCACTGCCCGCGGCTACCTTGTTGATCTGCTAGCCTATTCGTATTCAACACCTGCCTCGAAGACGAGCGCGGGATTGAAGGGCAAGGCGAGAGTGCATCTAGCCCCAAGTCAGCCAACGAGAAGTGACACATCATTGCCATCAATGACTTTTTGCCACTGGCCAACTTTATTGCTGCCCGTCGAGTGTCAGTCCCCGACGTCTTCTCCACCACCATTGACCGGCTCATTGCTCTTCGATCCGATTTTAGAGACAAGCTGGGCGAAGCTGGAGCTAAGCCGGACCCCGAATCTGATGAGAAGCATGGGTATTTTGTTGGCATTCTCGGTGCAGTTCAAGAGGCTCTGCGACCTGGAATGACCCCCACCACGGCAGCTGGGACCCCAGATGGTGCCATCGGGACCGGCAAGGATACCGCCAGGGATCCAGCCCAGGATCTAGGGGGAAGGTTTGCTGCTTTGACGGTACATGAACCATCTGAGAGCTTCCTGGATAAGTCTCGCAATGCGTCCCACGAGGGACCCAAACCGGCCCAACATGATGCCGCTTCTTATGAAGCAGAGCTGCCGACTACGTTGGACGACATCTTTTTTGCCTTTGAGACCCTGATTAAGGATCGATCTGCACCGAATCAGGGCAAGCGTCCAGTGGATCTGGTCTAGGCATGGTACGCGTATTTCAACCTTGCTGTCGCTGTTGTTACCACCAATACGGCCGTCTCCCTCGCCGCGGACTGATTGAAGAAGTGGAACCTATTCTATGAGGCCGGTTTTAACGGATTTCTTCGGATGGGTTTCGCTTCTGCCTGCTTGAAGAGGGGTATGACATTAGACCAGATTTGGTCCGACAGAGTGGTTACTTGCAAGCAAGACGTAAATTACGACTCCTACGACTCCTACGACTCCGCCGTCAGATGTTACTTCATCCCACTGATAACCTTCGAGCTAGACTTGGAACTCACTCCCAACAGTTTTTCCGTTTTTTGCTGACGACCGGAGTGGTGAATACGACGATACTACCTCCAGTTGGGCCTCCATGTCGAACAAACAAAGGTTCGAGCAGGATCGCATGATTCTCGCGCAGCATATCACAGATCTGTTGGCCGTGGCTCTACTGGCCCCCGACTTTGAAGTTGAAGATGAGTTTCTTCGTGGAATGAGGATCCTCTGCAAAGAACTCAAGGTGCCCTTTACACTCATGTTTGCGGCCCAGGTGTTTCTCGACATTCATCACGTGTTGGGTGCTCCTGCGGCACAAAAAATCTTTGCCGCCATGACGGATGAGGCTCGCAGTATGGATGAATTGGTAGCTGGCCATTGGAGCTTCACCAAAACATCAAGCACAGGAATTGGACTCCCGAGTGGGACACGAGCCTGCAATATTTGAGAAGCAGGATTGAGTTGAATGCAAAGATCCGGCTCACCAGGCAAAGGTCAAACTGTACAAAGAGGGGGGTTTGAATGTCCTTCCCCCAAGCAAGAAAAAAGACCGTATCTGGATCCTCTCTCCCGTCTCGTCTGGCCTGTACCTCTCGACCCTCCGTTTAAATGTCCACAACCTGGGCCTCAAGTTCGCGAATGCCTGGCAGTCTATCATGCATTGCGCCCATATCTTTAATCTCCTTGGCCTAGAGAGCACTTGGACCGACATGAACATGGCCGTCTTTCTGCTTGGTGAATCTAACTTCTGGGTTGGAGAGGGTCGGCCCAAGACGATTGATGATTGCTTTGAAAAGGTTAATCTTCAGAATGGCAACACGGCTGCCGCCTTCGCACCGAATCGCCGAAGAACCCGTACCAATAATTCTCGACCACGTCTACGGATCATCGAACATGCCATGCCAGTCTCGACCGTCTTCGCTAAGGCCCAGGCTGGCATCGGGACCGAAACAGCCTGGACGCCTGAGCTGCTCGAGGATATTGTTGGGTTCAGTACTTTCGCAGAGGAGGCCACGTCGGATGGAAAGGCCACATCCATGGCTGGGCTAAGAGACCCGCAACAACTGAGAGCCAAAGAGCGACTTCGGCAGCAAAAGGCCAAGGACAAAGCTTCTAGAAGGAACAAAAACGTTGAGCTTGTTGCCCCCGAAAAGCTCATCTTGGCGCTTTATCCAAGGCTGTTTACCGAATCCCTTGAGATGACATTTCCTATCTTTCTCTTGCATCGTCAGTGCTGGAAGGTGATGCGAGCACTCAGGGACGCCTGTGAACCTATTCTGAGAGACCGGCCATACGCATACAGGAGTTTGACCAGAAGGTCGATGTAGCCTGGGTGATTTGGTGCATTTTCAACGCCGTGTATGGACTCGACAAGAGTGGACATAGGATAGAGCCTGACTCAAGAGTTCTGAATGTCGCACGCGCCACTTGCGAGGAGCTTCTTCGTGGCGATGAGGGTGCGAAAGCCACCAAGTTTCTTTTCCGGTTCAAGAAAATTGGTGTCAAAAATGACGAGGATGCAGGTTGGATAAAAGGATAATAATGCTACAGCTTGATTGTTGGGCTCAGGAGCCTAGAGAGGAGTGACTTGGCGGTAGGCAATCTGTAAATACAATATAATCTCGTACTTCTAGCAGATTAAAGGCTGGGAGAGCAAGTACTGAACTCCTTGAATTATTTCTATATAGTGATGAGCATGAAGCGAGTCGATTCCTCATTATTCTTTCTATTGGCGCTACTGAATAAGTCAGTTACGTCATACTTGAGCGGCGGTGACTCAAATGAGCAGATCATGTCGTGTCTCACCATGAACGAACTTCTCTTCAAGACACCAACAGGTCAAGAAAAACCTAATCACAGTCATGTCTCCTGTACGCGACCTAGACCTCATCGACAAGGTCGCCGTCATAAGCGGTGCGTCCCGCGGTATAGGGCGTGCCATTGCCTTTAACCTGGCAAGCCGAGGCTGTTCGATCCTCGGGACTTGTACCGGCGACGACGGCGTCATGGCTCTCTCATCAGGCCTCGATCAAGAGATAACAACTCGAGTGTTTGAAGCCACGGCACGAAAACGACCTGCGAGTCTTACGATCAAAGGGCTCGTCGCTGACATCTTTTCCGAAGACTGCGCCAACGTCATCGCCGACGAGATCAACAAAACATTCGACAACCGTGTCGATATCTTAATCAACTGCGCTAGTGACCCTATGCCTGGTGTTATCGGTGAGATGGGAATGGAAGAGGTCCAGCGAAGTTTGCTCGGCAACATCCAAACTCCCGTTATCATCGTCGAAGAGTTTGTCCGCCGACGATACTTCCAGCCCAACAGCCGCATCATTTACATCTCATCCATCCGATCTCGACAACCGTGGAGCGACCAACTCATGTACGCAGCTGGCAAGTCAGCGGGTGAATCTCTGTGTCGAACGTGGGCCCAGGCATTCGGTGGCAAGGATGAGAGGTATAGCTTCATGGAGGGTACGACTGCCAATGCTGTCACGGCCGGGCTAACCGAGACTGACGCTGTCGTCAACTGTGGCCCGGAAGCAGTCAAACGGTTCCAAAATGAATTTTTCCCGACACAGAGTATCCCACGGTTTGGACAGCCTGAGGATGTGGCTGATGTGGTTGGTCTTCTCTGTGGCAATGATGCGAGGTGGATTACAGGATGTGTGGTAAGTGCTAGCGGAGGAGGTATCAAGATTGGGTAAAAGGCTCTGATGGGCATGTATCTACATGGGTGATATTGCCTTGCTGGCTTAGCCTGAAGGCCTAAGACTATCAGGAGCATCTATGTAGCCCCCACAGGGTCATCATTTGTCACACCAGGTCTTCGTGCGTGTCAACGTAGATATGCCTCCCTAAGAGAATCTACAGAGATTTTGCCTATTTAGAAGAAAGGGCCTCTTAGCCTAGAGTTTCTCCGGCCCTTCTCCGAGTAATTAGGGCGACAGTCCAGCCTAGCTGTTGAGCCAATGGTGCTATGCCAGTGACACCGGCTTTCGAGTCATTTCCACGCTTTCTTCAACTCCCCCCCAGTTTTCCCCGCTGCTTCCGGTTGCGTGGTTGCTCCTGCATGAATCTTCATTCTATCAGCTATGGGCGATAAGTAGCTTCCGTATCATCATGCGTTATGGTTGACTACTCACCCAACATCATTGCCTCGTTCTGTATTACTTTTCCCATTGCTACGCTCGTGGTCATTCTTCGGCTCATTTCCAAGCGTATGACAACTACTGGATATGGACTGGAGGACATCCTGGCCGTGTGTAGTTGGGTAGGCTCTGTTCGCTTTGCCCCGTGGATAGATGTTAACAGAGCCTCGCGGTCTAGGTCTTCTGTCTCGGATACTGCATAGATGTTCTGATCTGTATGCCTTGATTCCCCTTAGAAATTCACCGACTTACTTCGTTGTTACATAGGGCTTGCCGACTACGGCCTTGGTCGACCGATTGAGCAAGGCCTGTCCTTCCATCTAACCCTGGACGAGAAGACAAAAGTATCTTGGCTGATCCTATGGTGTTCAAGTATTCTTTACTCATTCACCATTGCCTTCTGCAAGTTTTCGATTCTTTGTTTCTACTGGCGCCTTTTTAAATATTCCAGCGTTAGGATACCGGTCCAGGTCCTGTCTGGCCTGACGTTGGCCTGGTTCATCTTGCGACTCTTCCTGGTAACACTTCAGTGTATACCTATCCAAGGCTTGTGGGATCACTCGGTCAAGCACAAATGCGGCGTTAACGAGACGGTGTTTTTCTTTACGACGGTCCTTACACATGTCTTGATCGACTGTGCCATTCTTGCGCTTCCGATAATCGAGGTTGGCAAGATGCATCTCCCTAAGCCCCAGAAGATTGCAGTAATTGCTCTCTTCTTGTTTGGTGCCTTGTAAGGCCCTTCCTAGAACGATGTAACGCTCTCTAACGTCTTTGTTACCAGGGTCTGCCTTGCGTCTGTCTTTGTGCTGGTCGAATCGCTCAAGTTCGACTCTCGTTCGAAGGAAATCACGCTCGAAATGGGGATCCATTCTTCAGCAGCAGTTGCTGAAGTTAACCTTGCTGTGATATCGAGTATGTTTCCCCAACTCTTCAGATATTGGTTGATCATCACTCGCTGATTGATCACGCAGCCTCACTACCATTACTACGTCCCATCTGTCGTAGGATACTTCCTGGTTTCTCATTTTCTTCAAAAAACTACAATCAGCCAGGACAATCCCCTCGAGACCTTGTCCTGGCAGAGTGGGCTACCAAGTCATCCGCTGTTGCACGAACTAGTCATCACGGCATTCAACCACTGGGCTCATTGACGGACGAGATTCAGGGCGAATCTTCGCATTTGTCGGCCAAAGGTAGCAAAGGCCAGAGCCTTGGTCTAATGAACGACCAACATTCAGAGAGAGAAGCACCATTTTGCGCCTGAAGGATCGTGCAAGGGGTAGGAAGAGGAATGAATTCAAAGAAATGTTATCATGCTATGATATGCGGACTATGCATTCTCCTGACCCAGCGGCTACTCCTCAGCCCACCAATATCTAGGCTAAACGATATTTGAGATAGGGAATCCAGTTAGAGACAAGATCTACCTTTTGGGTAGTAAAAGAGCAGGCGCTAAACTCGGGCCATTTGTACACCTTTGAGAAGCCAGCCGCCGTGAAAGTCTCCTCCTTGTTGGTACGGCAAGGGTAGTCAAACTCGACGTCAATCCAACGTTGATATGGGACGGCTCCAAAGGCAAGCTGAAGCTTCTTCGTCGCAAGCGGAAACTTGGCGAATTCTTCGTTGAAGGCTTTGATGGCCTTTAAGAAGTCACCGACCGGGCCTTGTAGGGTGCTCTTGACGATGTTCTGGGTCTTGATGAAGCCGTCGCGAACTTTGCGGAGCTCAGGGGTTCGTGAGAGCTCCTGGTTGTTCTTCCAGTCTGGGGCGAGGATGGCGTCGAAGCGCTTGAGGACTGCCTCAACCGTGGTTGCGTGCTTCTTGAAGGGCGTGAAGGAGTAAAAGTTGGCCTGCATCTCCTTGGCATAGTAATCTAAGTTGGTTGTGACAGTGCCAAATCCATTCATGAGCATACGCAACGTCTCCAACTTGTTGTTAACAACGAGGTCGTAATATGGGCTGACGGGCGCAAGCTTTTTTGGCTCGAGGTTGTACGTGCTTTGGATGTTGTTTAGGTAGTTGCTGAGAAAGTACTGTCTCAAGTTCTCTGCATCGCCAGCTTCGTAACCAATATTGTAGAGGTTGTCTATGCTCTGGAGCAAGAGAGATACTGCGCATAATTAGCCCTGCCCAGAGAAGGATAGTAGAGGTCACCCACCTTGCTTGACGAATCCTGCTGCCGTCTTGCCATTGCATGCGTTGCTTTGGCAAACAGTGTCCTGTATTTCGTTGATCTTGGTGTAGGCCGAGTCATGGCGAGCCTTCATGGTGTTCCAAGAAGTCGATATGGCTGCAATCTTTGTCTTCCAGGCCCCCTTGAAGGAATCTTGCCACCCCTTCAGCAAAACAGAAAGCGAGCCCTTTCGGACCTGCGTATCGGCGGTGATCCAGTTGACGAACCACTGCCGAATGACATCGAGACGCTTTTGGTTACACGAATTCGTCTGGCAGAAATCGATTGGTGTGACCAGGGATATGTAGGAGGTTACGTTGACCTGAAATGTGTTAGCATTGTGTTAATTATCCAAGTCATGAGAGAAACAAACCTCTGGTGCTTGAAGCACTGTCCATCCATCCTTGTTTGCGAGCTCCTTGGAAACGACACTGGCTTTGTTGTCCTTGGGAGCGTAACCTTCATCAGCGAATCGCTGCTCTGGGAGTTAGATGACGATCCAAACTCAACCGGAATAGAGACTTATTCACCTTTTCAATAGAGGCAATAGCATTCATGGCCCTAGTGGTCGCTCCATTGACCTTACCGCCGGTCCATATGGCGGGCTCGGCCTTCTTCTCGCGAAGGGCATCAGGCAATGCCAAACACCATGTGGCATACCCGTTGACAAAGTCATGGTTTGGTAAAACATCGTTGATCATGTCACAAATGTTCTCCGAGTTGGTCAAGATCTCAACTCCGCACGGGCTGGCCTTGTTGCCACCTTGGATTCGGTCAGCATTGCGAATCCGTATGATCATGTCACTCTTACAGTTGGTCAGGGGCCGAGAATCGTAAGGAATGTTGAAGTTCTTGGTGCAGCCATCTGTGCCATCAACTGCACTGCAGATGGTTACAATATTCTGGTTTGTCCCAGCAGCTGAAGGGTGCACCAGCACCAAGGCAAGGAGAGCAAAGGAGTGAGAAAGGCCCATGGTAAGAAGAGAAGTGTAAAGGATCGAGTGCAATGAATGAAGTTGGTATTTCGAGTTGGTGTGTGCAGTTTCAATCTCAACAATACAGATGAGTGCTTCCATATATACTCAATCAGCTGTTCTCTACTGCTCAGAGAATAGCTGATTTCGCGAAGTACTGTGATCCAGACTCGGCAATGTCAGACGCCATCGTGAACCAGAAATGGCTGAATGGTCCCCGACTTGGCTGGAAGAACATAAAGCCACGCAGGTCTATTTCTATTGGGCCATTCCTCTCTTTCCACATGTTCGCTTAATGTTCCCATAGTCAGCTGCTTTTGACCTAATACGGACACTCTTGGTCCTGTAGGGCTGAACGAGGCTGTTGTTTAATCGAATGCGCTTGGGCTAGCCCACGCCATTTTTAACCGCAATTATTCATACTGAACCCTTCTCACTGGCAACTGCCGGAATCTCTTTCTCAGGATCTAACCCAGGCGAGAATGGCGTTCTTGGCACTCGGTTTCTATGTTCGAGGCCGTTCTCTCGAATCAGCTCGTCTAAATCAGCCTTGAGCTAGACTCAGCCCGAAACATAGAGATCATTGTTGAGATCCGCTACCAGAAAGCTTGGAAGTCTAGATCTGCTCAGACTAGTTACCAGGCTCTCATCCCGAAAGTTACATTCCAGACATTTAAGTATAGTGGAATGCCGTATGGCCCCTGGCCTGAGCGGATGCCGAGGTCTACATTCCTGCGCCTCGAGGCTTGGACGAAAACGGAAGCTGAATCAAGGTTAAACAAATGGCCTGTGTAACTAGAAAGTGGCTTTTATATTCGCGGAAATATCTGGGCCGGTGACAGAGTGCCTAACGAATTCTTCAGTCGCGTCGGACATGGCGGCGTTTGTTATGGCTCAGCGACTGGAAGCAGGCTTAAAGTTGGAGTAATGGATGGCTTGAGTGGCTGTCAAAGGGTATTTATTTACCTCTCAAAATGAACATATTGTTGCTTGAGACCCTGCATGAAGCCTGTTATCCTCCAACATTGCTGTCTTCTCCAACCTCGGTCAGAACTGAGACAGCCATGCATCCTCCAAGGTACTCGCAACCATTTTACGGCTGATCAGCCTTGATCCATTCTTTTTTGATCGTATCCCCCGCCAAAATGTTTCGTAGCTTCAGTTTAAACCTAAAGTTGCTTGGTATGATCATCAGTCCAACAACGTCCATCTTCCATGGATCAACTTCTTCCACAGGCTCAATGTCAAAGGCCCATAGAAGCCTCGCGACTTGAATGAACATTCCATTGATAGCGACCTTCTTCCCCAGACAGCTTCGCCTCCCTTGCCCAAATGCAGCAAGGGGTAAGTTACTTCTCAATTTGGGCTGGCCGTTGTTCTCATCATGCATCAGCCACCTCTCGGGGACATAATCGTCCAGATTTCCGAAGGACGGATCAAACACAGCGTCGTCGCGCCCAATACCCCACGCGTTGGCCATGACCATGGCTCCCTTTCCAATCTTTATTCCTTTGTAATTGTCATCTCTATCAGCCCTCCGTGGAATGCTACCGGGAGCGACAGGCCTCCAGCGCAGGAGCTCGTGAACGGCAGCATCGATCAGAGGTAGTTTCGGTCGGTCTTGGAAACTCGGGAGACGATCATGTCCGACAACCTCGTCAAGCATGGCATGAGCCTTCTTCAGAAATCCTGGATTCTGTATCAAGCCTAGGAACAGCCAAAGGATCTGGCGAGGGGATGTCTCCATGCCGCCTTGGATAGAGGTGGCAAGCATAAAGGCCAAGTCGAGATCCGGAATTTGGAGGCTTTGGTTCTGTTTTTCGGTCGTTGCAATGATTTGCTTTGTTGCATTCCACCCCTCAAATCTTCTATCATTATTCATGAGCTTCATGCAGAGTTTCGTTTGCTCTTCATATATCTTATTGGAATGGCGCTTCCAAGGCGAGACCAAAGTTGGGAGATGGCGAAGTGCAGGCAACGAGTCAGGGAGACCAGGGTGGGCAACAAGATGTGACAGTTTCGCCTGCATATTCACGACCTGATGAAGAAGAGTATCTTCGCAGGTGGGAATACGGATGCCATGATGTAGTGACATCATGATGCTGCCTTGGGTGCGCTCAAAGTGTGGGTAGATGATCTTGATCGAGGTGATATGGTCTTCGGTCCTTTCCGCTAAATCAATGAGATCCACAAGTAACTGCATAGACTCAAGTTCTATTAAGGGTTGATATCGAGGAGTAGAAGGTGCCCTAATGGTTGGCGACAGGATGCGATGATAGAGTTGGAGGTCGGCATCATAATCGTGCAAGAGAGTGAACTTGCATTTGCCTGGGCCGGCGCCGGTGATCATCTTCATTGTGACTGATCTCGGCCTGTTACTATACCACTGGCTGCGCTTGCTGAATAGTTCGGTTGCCACTTCGGATGTGTTGGGGATAATAATGGGAACGATCCCAAACAGCCTAGCCGCCACTATGGCGCCGTTTTGCTTCGCCCAAGCATCCCAGTTGAGGAGCGGCTTGTCAACGGGTGAGTAGTGCAGGTCCCCAAAAGAGGAAAGTTTTGTGGCCCCGGACTCTCATTATCGCTTTTGAGGTAAACATACACAGCGGTCACAATAGTGAGAAGAAGTAAGGCTACAACAAGTGTTGAATCAATCATGATGACTGACGAGGATGAAATGCTCAAGTAGGCACGCTCCAGACAAATTGATTCGTCCTAGGTGATATATGTGTTCCTTGATCGTACGCTCATATCGTTGGGCATTGATGACGGCGGGGCTTTGATGTCCAGGTGTAACCACGAGGCTCTCGGGACTAGGTCGTTGGAACCAAGTCCCGGTGTTTCAGTCAGTGTGCAACATTGTCTTACCACTGCCTCATGTCCTGCGTGCCTTTCTCTGCTTGAAATTTCCTCATGGTTTAATCAAACGCGATGTCATGTTCATAACTGGGACAGCATCTACTCTACCACATATTTCATTTCAGCGTATTCACTTCCTTGAGAACCACCTGATAATATCGTCTCTTGTGCTTCGATGAATCATCAAGGCCCCGTTTGGTTCTCTTATCGTTCACCCCCTTGAAACAACCATTATCGTGCTTGGCAAGATCTCAGCACTGTCAGACGTTGCACAACTTGTACTAGGTCTAGCTGTTCCGATAATGGACTCTGGAGTACTGCAGAGTCGATTATAACTTACAAACCCTTCTCGGCAATGCGCTGAAAGACAGGCAACGGATCTAAGAAGATCTCAGCCTTGTAGCACCTGATCTTCCCATGGTCCCCCCTTTTAACGAAAAAGGTAGCAAACCCTGGTATTTCAATCACATCCTTCTCGGGGTCATCGCCCTTGATCAAATACCTGATCGTCGCAGCCTGGTAAATGCGAGGACCAACATAGTCTAGGGCGGTTAGTATAGGAGCGTTTGAAGCTAGGGGTAAGATAGGAACATTCCAAAATACACAATATCATGTGTCATCATGTCGAGCTTGGCAAATGTTTCTTTGAACATCTGGAGTATTAATCAGTATGGTACAACGCAGTAGGGTACACGGCACGCACTTGTCGAACACTGGCCCCGGAAAGAAGAGGGAGGTTCGCATACTGCAAACTGATATCTTCCGTGTAGAAATTATCAAGCCATGAATCTGCATCAAGGCTCTCACTTCCACGGTGATACTGCAGACATCGAAGAGGGTTAGCTGCCTTGGGGTATCCTGTGAAGGTCCCGACGCAGATGCTTGGTCATGCTTGGCTTGACTTACCTCGAGAAGCCAAGTCTCGATTTCCTTTCTACCGATGTCCGTAGCCTCTGCCATTTCCGCGGTGTTCGTTTGTTTCGGATTCTATTAGGTACTGAACAATAGGAGATGGATAGCTTCACTCCCTGCTAAGATATGAATCACTCTTATAAGATGACATCCTTATTCCATTAATAATCGACATGGTCTCAAGAACCGACGGGTGGATTCTTGTATTTGTAATCCATCTGACAAGACCCATGTCATTTCAAGCACGTCTTCTCTTGGCCAGCGCCACGATCCGCTTATCACCCGAGAACTTCAAGCTAACTCTTCGAATCATCTACCAATGCTACTGACACCACATCCCAAGCGCAGGTGAGCTGGATGGTGTGCAACCGCATGAGAAGGTCCCGCTTCTGGACAATCCCGCCAGTCTGGATGGCCATCAACATACCAATGCCTAGAATCATTATCTCATGGCAATCCCTAATGGTGAACTTCTCAGCTGTTCTAAAGGGTTGCATAACGTGAAATCAACAGGACAAGGGGACAGACAACAAAATGACTTTGAGTAGGGGAAAGCGCAGATAAAACGTGGCTACAACCGTCTAACTAAATTTTCGAGTACCATTTGAAGTTATGATTCTAAGACAACTGTGTGCCATGAATTTTCGAGGGCGTTTGCCAGGAATGAAGCGATGGCGACAGCGATAAGATAACAGATACTTCATCTTCAGTATAATTTACGGTGGGGCAGATGTCACTTCCATTAGACCAACAGCGGAGGAGATCAATCGGCCTGACCCATAGCTTATCTTAAGGATAGATCAATGCAAATGATATTTATTAAAATTGCAGTAAGTCATTACTCCTTCAAATACTTTTGAGAGTATTGAATCCAGCCTTCAAGTGCTTCTCGCAATATATGGCGTCCCTTTGGGTGACCCTCATCTCACAGCCAAATGTCTCACAGGTGTGAGTAGAACAGTAAATGGCGCTCTGAGGGCTGTTCTTCTTGGTCACAGCATCTGTGAGGCATCCCCATTCTCGGGCAGCGCAAGTGTGCTCCTCACAGAAACGGCCTCTGCAGCTGCCGATGGAGATGACGGGTTTTGTGCATGGCCCAGAAGAACAGGTGCTGTTAGGGTCATACACGGCTCGCTGCAGAGGGGGTTTCTCTGAGATCAGCTCTTGGGTGAGTACTTCCGTCGGGGGTGACTTGTTACATAGAGCCTCAAAGTGTTCCTTAAACTTGGTGAGCTTCGTCTCAATATCCTCACGCAAGACCATCTTCTCCACTTGTTCCTTTCCCATTCTCTGGGCACATTTGTCACAATGCCCGCCGACATATAGGACCTTGAAGTTTGATGCACCCATATCCCGAACGTCAACCACGGTCTCGGCGATGGACTTATTCATCTCGTTGATGATGCAACGAACGGGAGTGTCACATCTCCAGACCGCTTCTGTCCTCTTTCGATGGTGACCTCTGCTTTCGCCGCAGGAAAACTCGAGCTCTACAAAGTGACACATATTGTGAAGATGAGATGTTGACTGCCCGTGGCGTATCGAGTGAGTGGCGGCGTTTGCTAGTAGCAGAATATATCGGACCCCCATTCAGGAACTAGACCAGCTTCTTATAGCCAATATTACTTGCTCTTTATTCCTTGTGCCCTTCGCTTATTTTGCCTTTGTTCAGACTGTTTTCTTGGATTTATCCTATGAACAAAAGACTAAGCCCATTTTTGAACAGCAAATAGATACCATGCACAATGAACGATGCGACTAGCCGCACATTGATTGCGTCAAGACACCTAGTTCTTTTAAAATTCCCACCTCAAAGAAGTGACGAGCCCTCCCAGTGACACACTTTCATTAACTACCAACACGAATTGCATGACTCTTATGACTTCCAAAGTCCGCGGCCAGATGAGATGACCCGGGCAGAGACAGCGAATTCACTGAAGCTACATTTCTCAACAATACAGAACCATTCCAACGCAAGCATCTGCTATTCAATGACCGTAAACTGCAACGTTAATCCGAATCGATGACAATGACCTCAACGTCGTTCTTCTCCCTTTCACTTTCAATCTGCTTCAACCTCGCCGTCAGCCACGCAGCGTAGGCCTTCAGCATGCCTATGTGTGAGTGCTCCTCACAGTAATCTCTCATCCGCCGGTGCGCCTCTACAACCCACTGTGCCTCCACCTTTCGCCTCATCTCCACGTTTCGACTCGATTTTACCGCTTCTCCGCGGATGGTGTATGCCACCTTGGCTTCGCAGACGGGACAAAGATATGGCGGCTGACGAACATCATCAGCTATGTTTGCCGTCGATTGCATCATACACGCGTAATACACGCAGTGCCCCATGCCCACGCAGTGTCCCAGCTCATGGGCCGCCGTGCGACAGACTCTCGTTAGCCAAAGCCCATTCCAGTCAGCCGGTGCCTTAGGCACCAGTATGCCTCTTGATGCTGCTACAGCAGCCGCAAGAGGTGAATCAGATGTGTTGTTGCAGTGAATCATCACCGCAGAGTCAAACTCTTTGTGCCTCCCTTTGAGTTCAGGCTCATCCTTTTCCCAAAGACCATTCACATAGGCCTGGCAATGGGACGCCGGCCAGCTGTGTGCGTGATCAACCTTGTTGTGTTCATCCAACACTGGATTGTATCGAAATGTTGAAACGATGCAGATCCGAGAGCCCCCGAATGCTCGCCCAGCGCAGAAGTCATCCTCTTCGTCTTCATAAAGGTCAAAGTGCGTTAAGAGTATGATAGCAAAGGCATCCTTCGGCACATTCGCCAACAACCCGTCAAGCATGTGCGAGAGATTGAGCTGACCTTTTGCAACACCATCGCCCGACGCCCGAAAGTCGACTTGGGTAGGCGTCCCATTGCCGATCACAAGATCAACATTTCCTCGATTGTCAGCTTGGCGACTCTTGGAGCTAGAGAATCGGCAGCGCGTTAGAACGCACTTATGGGTGAGTACTTTAACGTCAAGTCCGTGATAGAACGCTCCAATGTACTCTGCGATTTCGTCTGCTCTTGGCTTTTCGTGCTCAAACTCTGAGTTGGTGCCCACAACCGTCTGCGGTTTCAACCAGTCGCTCATACAAGCAGCATCGGGAGCTAGTGAAGGGCTATCGATAACGTAGAGAGTTTTCCTTCTTGTAGTGATCGAGTTGCGGTGACTTTCTCGTGCAAAAGACTTGAGGCTTTGTGGTGGTTCTTTTGGATCCAAATCAAGGGCGTCTTGTGGCGTGAGATTCACACCAGGGAAGGCCGAGATCGGAGGCTCTCCATCACTTGAAGTAGATGCTGAGCTTTGTTTATTTGCAAGAGTGGCTGCTGCCAAGCGGTCTTCTCTGGATGGGCGTTGGTAGTACGAGATGGCCGAAGCATGTGGGGACTTGTCGGTAAATAAGACAGGGTGATGGCAATTTCGTGAGTATTTGGAGCGCGCCATTTCAACAAGATTGCTTCTCCTGATCTTGTCTTGTCTTTCAATACTCACGGAGGTTTCAATCGGATGATTAAGTAGTTGAAGGATGAAACCAAGCTGGGAACTGTTGAGCCAGGCAGCAGCGCGAAGGAGCATATGTTGGCGGTGAGTCACGGCGAAATTCGATCAAGGGACGAACTGGAGGTCAAGTACGTTCACCTGTCAATGTGAAACGTCACCCTTGTATGATTGAATGGAAATTTAACAGGCCAGTATAACCTTGCTAGCTGTCAAGAATTATTCAAGACGAGTGACCTAAGACTGGTACAATGATTGATATACATAGTTTGATGGCCAGATGAAGGCTCTAAGGGAATGAAACTAGCTCGCCGTCATACTCATTCACGCTTTAAACTTATCTACAATGATTTTAATATACAGCAACATGATCTCCTCTAAAGAGTGTAACGGGAACAAACTAGCCACGTGATGACTTTGGTGTGCCACTGCCCGAGCAATCAACGCAATCCAGATGAGTATGACAAGAAGCATCAAATGAATCATGGGCAGAGGAATTTGTGAGTTCTCAATCACGAGCACTGTGTCTATATATGTACGGTTCTCTCTCTGGTATCTGTCATGTTTCCTTTGTTCTTCAGTATACTATTCCACGACCCAAACATCCACCTACTCGGAGCGACCTCCAAAAGCAACAGGTTAGGGAGATTGGCCTTAAAAGACAGTTCATCTTAACCAGTACATACTACCATTTACCGATATTTGGCCATATCACTAACTCTCGAGAACAGGCCGGCTCGACCAGTGAAAGGCTTTGTTGGTGAGTCCCAAAGTTCACGGTTCAATGAGTGAAAATCCTCAAACTAAAGAGACACGCGCACGGAAAGGTGCCAAGAGAAAAAAGATTATCGTTTTGCGTATGCCATGGCATGCTAGATTATTATCACATCTGGGAGTTCGACCGAAACTAGATATCGCCCTCACCAAGCTTAGGCCTGACAAGTACCTCTTTGTGTATTCCGACAAGCACACAAAACATTACGAAAAGTGGGGATATAAGGTACCGACTGACAGACAATTCAAGAATCCCTTCAAGAAGGGCCACTCGAAGAAGTCTTCAAAGAGGAAGCCTTCAAAAAAGAAGCCTTCAAAAAGGAAGCCTTCGAATAAGAAGCCCTCGAAGAGGAAATATTCCAAAAAGAAAGCCTCCAAAAAGAATTTTTCCAAGAACAAGACTTCAGAGCAAGAGTCAGACGACCGAGTTTATCTGTCTGAAGGGTGAGTGATCCTCGGCTATTCCGGGAAGCCCGCGGGGTGGTTTTTAAGGAGTACTGACAATCTCTCTCAAGAGCGGAAGAGGCGTAACTGACTCCCGCTGCTCAATCATTTCCTGGAACGACTCACACAAACTTACTACATCTCAAAGACACCGAAACCAAACCTAACAAGATGAGTCCATCATCGAAGGATCAGAAGGAAAGGACACCAAAGACCCCAGTGCCCACCCCTCCCTGGTCTGTGAGAGCTCTATCATGGCTGGCAGGAGGCCACCCAGTCAAGGTTGTATATAGAGTGAAGGAGGTCGCCAAGCCTAAAACCAATGATCCCAAGGCTAATGATCCAGCTGAAAAGGGGTCTGACAAGCCAACTGAAGAGGAGCCAGAGAAGCCAGCTGAGGGAGCTTAATGAAGGTCAATTAACCGTCTGACAACATTAATTGATGCCTCAATAATGGTATGGTGCTTGCTAGGAAGGTTGATGAGGTGGGCATCTTGGCCCTATGGTTCGAGCTTTTGCTTAACGTTGACACATACCCCATCAAAGACGGGTGGACAATATAACTCGAGACAACAAATTTTTGGTGCTTCATATGTAGTGCCTGTATTTTAATTAATTCTTTCTTAAATTCGCATACCTTCCATACAGTCTGCTACAAGTAAGCACACGGTCTCCCTCGCGGACCGGCCAAAGTGCTCGGTCAAACGGAAAGCAAAGAGTGTGCTGGAATAAGGATAGGAAGTATCAACTTCGCCAAGCAAAAGAAGATGTACTATAAAATATGATATAAGTGTTTTATTATATTTTGTTTAAATTTATTCCTTATCTTTTGCAACAGTTTGATTTCCCTTTTTGATCTTTTATTGTATTTTTTTGCCGTAGCTTCACAGAGTATCTTTCACGCTGACAAACAGTCATCATCGGCTTATAAAAAGCATGAGGTAACATGGAAGGAAATCTCAAACTAAGCCTTTGGAACGTGCAGACATTTTGTCCTCATCTTCCTGCTGGCACTTGCTTGCTTGAGCGCATCCTACTGTTGTACCTCTTGAACTGCTCCATTGTGTGGCTGTGGCTGTGGCTATGGCTGTGGCAGCGATCCACTGAAAGTCGCTTAGCCCGGTGGCTTGAATCTTCGTATCAGAAATATCGTTAAACCAGAAACCTGTCACACTACGTTCACCCCTCGATGCGTCTGGCTGTTGACGTGGCAGCCTGGGCTGACAGGGACGAGGGCAAGCCGGAGAGGTGCCTGTGAACGTATGCCTTAATAGTTAGCTAGAAGAGAATTCAAGTTGGGCAACAGTTGGCAGGAAGAACGTCCTTCGAGGGCTCCTGGACCAACGTGCCGACAAAGGGCTGTCAATTGTGTATCGAGTTGGTCATGGGAATAGATGCACTCTCTCCCCTAATTATTGTCCTAGTTCTGGAAAGATTTTTCATGGTCTTGCGCTCTCATTCTCATTAGAGGTTCTCTTCTGGCCATTTTCATTGTTATTACCCTCAAGGAGAACACTTCAACCCTCCAGATTGTCGGTCTGGTCTACCGCCCACTTCTTCTTCAACGAGGATATCAATGACAGCTCCGAAGAGGCCACCAGACACAATGATAATCAGAAAAATTATCTGTGTATGAAAGCACCAAGCCCTAATGCCGAAAAACCCCATTACCTCCCACCCAACTCACACTGAGTTCATTTACGATGTCAACAAAATCCAAGAACACACACATTTGACATGCTCGCAGTCACAATCCATGACGACACAAGAGTAAGTGTTTAACGATAATATTATTAATGAGCATGGCCAAGATTCAGCAAAAGAAAACTAAAAAAAATACAAGTAATCAGCTTGTCATCAAGCTCCCGGTTGCGTCCCCCCCTTTTCCGAATCCTTAAGCCGGACAATCGGCTGTCACCTCGCGCACGATGATGTCGTCAAGAGCGATTTGCACGCCATTTTCGGTGCTTTTCTCGCAGCGAGCTGACAATTGGACGGTGGGCTCGACGTTCGTTGCCGTAAACTTGAAATCCAGGTCCGTCCAGTTCCCCTTAATGAATGCCCCCTCAATAGCGTCCTCCCTAAAGGCCTGGCCGATCTGCACTCTGAGTTTGCACTCATCGCCTGGCTTAGGTGCGCCGTTCAGCACCTTGTAGGAGTATCGGACCCCATAGTTCTTATCCGGGAGAACGCCTACGACGCTTTGGAAGGCCACGGGGCGTTGGTTGGTTCTGGTGATGTCGAAGACGCTGGCGATCCTCATTAGCTACCAAGTCGGGGAAAGAATTACAATCTACACTTACAGCGAAGTGTAGCCGTTTTTGCCCCATTCTTTGTTTATGTGGCTCTTTATGGGACTCGCGCCCTTATCGAGGTAGCGCCAGGGCTTGTTGCCCTTCCCACCAAAGGATGCATTTCGAACGAGATTGCGGCACTTTGCAGGCGGTTTCTTGGGGGTACAAGGAACGGCACCCGTGCAAAGGAGGAATGTGATAACCGTCAGGAGGAGCGGAAAGACCTTCATATTGGAGGAATTTCTCAGGGATGACAGGTAGGATTGGTGTAAGAGGTCAGAGTGGCAGAGATTGCCGTCCTGAGAGAAGAACAAGGCGCCATTGGTAGGATCGAGACAAGACAGGGCATTTTATACGCACTACCCTAGCCAAAGAGTCCCACAAGACAAGAATCGTCAGTCATTAGATGCAGCCTCCGTGTCAGCCACTTCGTCACCAAGCTCAAGCTCTGCTTCTGCGACATGTCTTCCAACAAACGAATGCCATCATGGAGTCAAGATGGGTAAGGGCTGATACAGTTCACACGTGTGTGTTGTGAATGGCTGATTGGCCACCCATACTGGGTGACGTTGAAGAGAAGGCAACATGGATGATTGTATCAACTCGTTGAGGGACGATGAGAGGGGATGAGAAAACGAGATGAAGATATACTCCGTCATCTTGTTTCATAGACTCATGGAGATGGGATGAGAAGTACCCATTTCATCATTGACTTCATTATCGTTCGAGAAGAAGACAAAGTGGCTGTGCGAGGTGGTCGAATGGTTTGGCGTAGTTTAGGCCGCATCCCCTCCTCATTTCTCCTCAGAGGAACAACTTTGCGGATTTTGAGATATTCGGGGTGTCTTTCGTCCCAGACTGTCTCCTTGACGGAAGAGACAAGCCCTCCCTAGAGAGCTGGCATGGAGGGCCGGATCGCATGGTGTGACTGGCTTTTGCGCGCATTTGAAGAGGCCAGCTTGTCAAGTTTTGTTCACGGAGCCTGGTCCTTACTGGGCTTCATGCCGCACTTGTAACAATACACGCATCATGGTCCGCACTCTGCCACGAATGTCGGCATGATGAAAGGGCATGTTCTTTGTTGATTCTCCAATCTCCATGCAACTCGGGTGTGTTGGGGGG
>JAPFTC010000233.1:0-12239 GCA_030779165.1 Fusarium sp. MBC 441
GGGAAATCCTTATAAATCTAGGTCTAGAATAAATTTAGTTATTATTTCTTCCTCTAGGTTTAATAATCTTCGTAACTTTAGGATAGTATTATATCGCGATTAAATGCCATAGTGGCGGCGATATAAGGTCTTAAAGGGAACCTAATATATAGTTACTGCGCGTTAAAGGCTTAGTTTTAGGTTATTTTAAAAGGCTTAAAGGGCAAGAAGGATTCTAGCCTTAGTATTTAAGCTTAATATCTTTTTTAGTAAGGTATTAATTAATTAAATAGAAATGCTATAGATTAAGGGATTTTTGACTTACTTACTTATCTAACCCACTCACTTATTAACCACATTAAGGGATATTATAAGCCATAGAAGTCGACCTTTCATATGGTTCTTATCTTTAGTACTAGATTATAATAATACACTAGTTACATAAATCGTGACTTGTATCGTTCCTTTTCCGCCTATGATCCTGTAGTTGCTGCTTTTGCATCATGCACTCCGTATGACTGTCTATAGTGTGTGAAATACTGCTATATATAATGGAAACCTTTATAAATACTACTCCAACAAACCCACTGCAGAAGAAAGCATTTCAAGTTTAAAACTTCGCTACCAAAGACCTCAAGACTTATCCTCATCTACCCCGTCGATATCAGCATTGATAGACCCAATAAACATGTCAAAGATGTTTCCGTCGATAGGTTTCGTATCGACACAATCGCTAAGCTAGTCAGCTATACTGTTTCGCTAGATTAATAGTGGTGTTTGTCTTACCAGTTGAATTGCTCGCCATAGCTGTCAAGATACGCCAAGTATCGTATGCCATCTGCATCATCTCCAAACCGCAAGAACTGGATCGCCACCTGGGTACGACTTAATTCCTCTGTGCGAATCACATTGATTAGTCTCTTGATTGGATTCTCAACCCCCGCGGCGCCCTCCCTGCCGTTGCCCCATCGGCCGTCGGTCATGACGAAGATGGTGAAGTCTTTTGGTTTCTTCAGCCCAAGCTTCTGACGCCAGGATGATAGCCGTGGGATGACTATCCGATCGATGAAAGTTCCAATTCTATGCTCAAAGGAGAGCTGGTCCCATTTCTGTCTGTTGAACCTTTTTAGAAGGTTTGAAGTGGTTTCCTTGTGTATCGACGGCACTTCAGATGAGAAGCAGACTTCGACACCGTCAGGATCGAACTGTTTAGCCAGATAGGCAAGAATCTTGAACTTTTCCGTGATATCGCGAAAATGGCGGCCCATTGATGGGGAAACATCCACCAAGAAGATGTGGTCACGACCCTTGACGTTGTTCCCAAGTTGCGCCACCACATCTTCAACCCTGGGATCAACAGTGCACGAGCTCTTCTTGGAATGCTTGTACCATTGCCGGGCTTGATCAAAGGTTAAGATAGGGGACGGTGTCAGGGGGCGATGTGCGTCAGGCCGCGGAGCCATCGTGGAAGTGTCGGGAAACGGATGATGAGGCGCCTCGTTGGGCTGACTTCCCGGCAATTCAGCTTCAGGGGGAAGAGGCGTCAAGTAGCCTACTCTAGAAGTAGAAGCGGGGGGCCACGGAGGGGCTAAGGTTGTATTTTTCGTTGTCGTATGGGATCGACCTGTCGTCGGAAGTGTCCGGGGACGACCAAGAGCTTCGGTGTGAGTCTGAATGCGAGGAAGTGAGGTAACTGGCGGTGGACTAGCTAGTGGTGAACTGGCTAATGGTGAGCCGGTTGGTGGTGAGCCGGTTGGTGTTGAGCTGTGCTCATGACCTGAGGGGGCGGCTGCTATGATATTGCCGAGCTGCTCGCAAAGGAATTGAGCTTCTTGTCGACCTCCCTGCGGGACCAGCATGGATGTCTCAATCATGTCAAGTACCTGGATGGTAACAGTGTCGTTAGGGAAGGAACCGCGAATCCGGTCATGGGCCACTTGCACGGCGGCCAAGGCATGGGCGCCGTCATGGAAACATCCGCCGTGACCAGCTTCACCGAACCTGGGCAGTGTCCTTGTTTCGGCGATGCGCATGCCTCGATAGTTTTGCAGACCCTGCCAACCATACTTGATCCAAACTGCAGTCTCGCTCATGACACATCCGAGAGACCAGATGTCAACTTTGGGAGTTATGTGGGTTTGTCCGTGAAGTGTGTAGTCAGCATGGTGGCTGGATTCCGGGGCACCTTGTCTGGTTAGCAATGAGAAGACATAGGCTCAGAAAGGGTGCTAACCATAGACCTGACCCCCGTGTGAGTCGACACCCAACGTGTCTTGGCTGGTCCTGCGGGCTTGGGTGCTGTATCCAAAATCTGCGATTACGAGCTGAACATCGTAGGGGAAATCTGGTGCGGGTTTGGAGATGAGAAGGTTGTCTGGCTTGATGTCCTGGTGAATACTGTAGTACGCCGTTAGCTCTGTTGTTGTGAGATGACATCAAGTCTATCTTACGTCTGCAAGTTGGTGTCGATTGCAGCAAATTTAAGATGATACAGTCCCTGTAAGGCACCAACGAAGGCATTCCAGATCTTGTTAATGTCGAACTGCAAGTGCGGCCGGGTCGTGGTTGTAAAAAATTGTTCCAAGTTTCCCCCCTCGACAAACCCCAAGATCAGGTTATACGTGACGGTGCGGACAACGGTGCGGTCAACGGTGCGGATAAGGCGTTCTTGCTGGTAGCAGCCATGATAGCTAATGATGTGAGGGGAGGAGCGGCTTTGTAGACTGGTGAAGGCTCTCTGTTCTTTCTCGTATTGGGCTTTGGCGGATTCGAAGTATGTCTTGCGAACGAAAGTCACCTGTCATGGCATAGGTAAGTAGTTGAACTTCGGATATGCTGTAGGGATGCTTCATACCGGATCGCAAGGCGGATTCATTTCGATTTTGTGGACCTGGATCGTGTCGCCATCCTTGATGGACTCTTGGTTGCGGATAGGAAAGATGTACTGATGGCCGAAGACTTGGTTGTAAAGCTTGTGTTGCTCAAAGGAGACAGGGAAGAACATCCATTGCCATTCGGCGATGATCGGAAAGAGTTCGATATACGGTGGTGTATTGGGCCAGGATGGGGGGCGGGTTTCTAGGGGAAATGTAGAGTCCTTTACGTTGCTCTCGACGAACCATTTGAGGAAGGAAATCTTGTTGATGTACACAAGAAGGGAGAAGATGCGCAAGAAGCTCCGGGCAATGACATCCTGGGATGTATTGATCGAATACTCCCTCAATATCGCATTGATACGGCGAGTCTCCCAAAATGCCTCCAGATCTTCACGAGGTATATAGTATCTTTCCGTTCCGGATCCGTCTTGGCCATGCAACTTCAAACGATCAAGCTGCTCCCCAAGTGTTGGGGCACTGTTGCGTGACATGGATCGAAGCGCACGATGCGCTGGGAGGGAGATCGAGGGAGAAGTGGCTGGGTCGGGTCGGTACTTGTTGGACAAGAGCTTGCAACTCGGTCGCAAGTCAGGTTGAGGGTTTGGGCCAAATGTAGCGGCCTCGTAAGAGGACGGCGCTGAGCAAACTCGTGGGGGGGTGAGCTAGAAGGATTGTTCAACAAGAGATGGAAGTGGACGGAACGCGCGAGCCATTCAACATGAAGGAAGGGCAGGAGTTATTTACAAAAAGAATGAAGACGTGGAAATAAAAGCGATAACAGATGCGCGTGATAAATCTGCAGCAAAAAAAGGCGTTGTTATAGGTTGCGGCGTTTGTGAAATGAAGAGCATCGGGCGGGGTGGATGGGAGGGGAAGATGACGAAGGAAGGAGCCGACAGCAGACGCGATGGAAGACCGGGAGACAAGGGAACAGCGCTGGGCAAACAATCCATTTCAGGTTGCCTTATTGAGGCTGAGAACGCGCTGAACATCTTTTTGGGGGGTGGGTTGGACAGGTCGCGCACTTCTCATGCGCTCCATCAGAGAGCTGCATCCCATCCATGTTGTGTCACCCAATCGCTACCCACACATCGCTCAGCGCTTAGTGGGGAGGCGTTGGTAATCACTGAGGTCATCAGAACTATGCTTGCCTTTATTTTCAGCTCTGGCTGTCTAATGCACCTGCGGATGCAACGCAGCGTTGATGTTAAGCCAGCTTCGTCGTTTCTTTGCTCGACATACACATCTAAAGGCGTCCTTAGTTAGGTACGTTGAAATAGGCTTGGGCGGCCAATCGCCGTTAGCGCACCTCCATACCGTGTGAACCTTGCTAGGCTCCCGAGGTCAGGCACCTGCAAGTCAGCTGGCGGGCGCTGGGGCCTGATGCTATGGATCCATTTGGACGGGCGAACTGCCCGTACATCTCCATGCTGCGGCCACAGGGGTCAGCCTGCTAAAATGCCTTGTGCCCATCCCTGGGGCCGTCATTAGCGGGTGGCCTCCAGGCAGGGAGTTCCTGAAGCTCAGCCACCTCAATCGCTGGTGACTTGCAATGTCATTCATCTACAAGGCAGGCCACTACTCTGATGTTTGGGTCAACAACCACTTATGATGAGGAACTTCCATCTATGGAGGGCATTTCTAATTTGCAAGAAGAGGCGGGTCTCATGCAATTCACTCACTCTGATCGCACTTTTGACGTCGTATTGGAGCCTTGCAAAGACAAAGTTGGAAGCCTGTTTCTTAATCTCTCACCAGGTCAAAACGTCGTCTCCTCTATGTGTGAATCTATGGAAATCTATGGAAATTTAAGCCTTTGGGAAATGTAAGATAGATATGAGATGAAAGAAAAAAGTAGTGAGTCTAGAACGTCACGCCATGTCGATGATTCTCTCCCTCGGAGTTCTTTTCAGTCTTGCAGAGCAATATGCGCAACACCATGCCAGTAATGTCAGGGTTAGCAATGGGAAGCAAACAGCAGCAAACAGCTTCAGCCCAGCCAGGCGGACTTTCCACGCGCCCAATGCAGAGCCGAAGCCGTCGCTCCCATCCTCTCCAAATGTGATGATGCCGCTGCTAAAAATGGTCTATCAAGCTGTCAGTCTTGACTCTGGCTTATCTCATCGAAAGGGCAGACTTACAGCTACGAATGTTCCCGGTAGAAAGATGAGTGTAAAGACTGTGATGACATGCATCGACATGGTCTTTTCGTGCATCTCTTGCGTCCAGCCCTTCATGATATCGGTTGACTTTTCAGACGACTCAGCAAAGTACTTTGCCGTTTGCATGCTCTGGTATTGAAGTATGCCGTTATACTAATCTCGCGTTAGTCATAATTCGTGTTCCTAGACGAAGAACAACTCACCATTGCTTCTGTCCTCTCAACCCCGTGAAGCATAGTTTGGAAGTTACCCTCATAGTTGGCAAGGTCATCTTCTAACCTCCCAATTTTCATGACAAACTCCGAGACAGCCTGCTTACAAACCTTGAGGGTAGACTTGGGGACGTGGCGTTTGAATCCCTCTGAGCTGACGAGTTCCCGGTAGTACTCCTTGATTTGAGCCAGGGCTCTCCTATTCTGAGAGATCGCTGATACCGCTTCCCCCAGGCTCTTGCCGACACAGCTCAGTGACTGCAGTCTGCCAAACGGCACCAGATCTTCGATTTTGAGATGCTTTACCCGGCGACGTGGAGGCTCTACTTGGGTTACTGTGCTGAAACCAGTGGTAACTTTCATGGACAGCTTTTTGATAACACCTGGTGACTCAGGGGGCTTTGGAAGGCCACCAGTTTGTTGCCTGGGGGGTGGGCCTGGCGGAAGTCTCATCTTCTCGAGTTTCTTTCTGATCTCGATATCTTGGGCCATAGCATCCACGTCGGCATGTTCTGCCACCTCCGAGATGCTTCTGTACTCGTGTTCTAGGCTCTCTGCATAAGACTCCCAGTTTTCGACGCCCCACTGCGTGATGAGAAGATGATATGTCAGTGTCTGGGCAAACGAAGCCTGCACGCTGTGTAGCGGCGTTTCTCCTTTCTTGACAGAATCGTTTGTTGCGGCTTCTATGCGCTTTCTCATAGTGTGGTCACCTTTGAGGATGACCCACAAGGCGCGGCCCTCAACAAGATCATAGGAATGGTACGCTGCCGTTTGCCGAAGCACCCACTTTGTTTTGGACTCGTCGCTGTCCTTCTTGACTCTGCCCTTCTCTACTCTGCCCCTCTCGACCCCAAGCAGATTGAAGCAGTGCTGAATTCTGATGCCGGATCGACCAATGGTGCTCAATCCAGGCTGGCGATGCTGCGAGCCTAGGTAATCTTCGTTCCGGAAGTGGGTGAAGCTGTGAGGTGTCTCCCGTAATCTGAAGGCACACGTGAAGTCGAGGAAACGGGCCATGATCTGATGGTAGGTGAAAATATATGCCATCATTTCTCGCGTGCAGTCGAGTGGAGACCTGTGACTTGCAGATTTCATGAAGCTATGCCATTTTGTCAGTTTTCTGTCATAGTGGACGATAATGTCTTTTACGCACATGAACCTCCGGTAGGGATCTGTCGGGGTTTTGCTCAAAGCGCTTTGGAGTTCAACCAAGTTGGTACTGGACGTACTGACATGGTCGTCTGCAAGAATAATTAGCAAATAACTTCCATAGATAACTAGTGCAGAATACAGACCATCTTGAGAATTTACCAGGTCTCTAATTATGATACCAGGTCGCCTGTCATCAAAATATGTATCCTGGTCCCTTACCAGCTTGGAGTTGTATTCGTCGAGGGTATATGAGAAGTCAGCAGTTCGATTGAGATTGCGAGGATAATCGCCAAAGTTGGATACCGACTTCTCAAACTCGGCGAGGTGATGGTCGCCAGTCATCTTAATTAGGTGGGCCAAATGATGGCGGATGCTTGGGTAGGAGATTGGAAGTGCACCCGAACGATATTACCTAGGCCCCGTGAAGCTTTTTGAACGACCCAAGGCAGAGCCATGTTTTGAAAATGGACGCCAATGAGTTCAGCGAAGAAGGGCGATGCAAGCTACACTGCAAACTTAGGGTGTAGTTATTGGCTACAGTTGTGTTACTCTGTATCGCTCTATGATTGGTCAAAGAGCCCCGCTGGGCTGTGTGCTTCAGGCGGATGGATGCCTTATTTCCAAGAAAACAAGCCCTTTCAGCTGCCATGTTCCGAGTTCAAGGTTGCCTCAGCCGCTCTGTACGACAAGGTGTGTTACGGATGTGTTAATTCCGTTAGGCCGATTAGAGGACCCCACCAGCCCCCGCCACTTCTTCAAGGCCTTGGCCAAGCAAACTTGAGGCAGCCGATAGGCTTGCTTGGGCGTACAAAAGTACCTCGCAGGTCGGCCGACCACCACCCAGTCACACATCCAGGGCGCTGCCTCTGTGGTGGCTGAGTCTGGTGGCTCATGATGCGACCACTAGCAGCGGCAACAGAGACAACAACAAGGCACAAATCTACCCTGGAACAAAAAGGATTTGTCGTGCTCAAATTTCACAGGTGTAAGGTTACAGAAGGCGTAAGCAATGTAATGATTGAACTGAGCTACCTAGCAAACCCAAGCACGTACCAATAACAGAGCCAAACATGGGTAGAAAACAGATCCAGAGGAGCATGGCCTAGTCGGCGTCGCTGTCTGGTCGATAGCAAACATGCCTCAAGATATAGTTGCGCTGCGCCTAGGAAACGCTAGTGTCAATTGGGCACGGACAAGGAAGGTTTTGGGGGACGCACCGAGGTCAACTTCTGAGGGATTGTGAGACGATAGACAGTCCCGTGCTCCTACGGCGTTTTTAGTTCGGCCGACAACTGTTTCACCATTCAGACTCACCTCGACCGAGATATCATTGCTGAAGCTAGGAAATTGTTGTTGCAGATAACCAAGGAGGCTACTTTTCCACAGCCGATACTGCGGGAAAGTATCAATGACCATACTATCCATAGCGGATGATTGATGGCGCAGCCGCTCAAATCTCAGCTCGGATATGGAAGTTGTGTCTCGCCCGACGGGACAGAGATGTGGATGAAACCGGGCAGTACCGGGCGAAGTATAAAGGGGCGGTCCTCCCCACAATATAAAAGAACGATCACAAACGCTCTGTCGATATTGAGGCTTGTAGCTGGCTGTGATGTTGCTGCTCGCACCTACTCAAGCGACCTAGGCATTTCACGGGGCTGAAAAAGACGAGACCTGTGATTTCAGAAAACGTGGGGACAAGAGTTGAGCAGAACAACAGGAGCAAAGAGGGGTAATTTGAGCCTCATGTCCAGGTGCCATCTTGGCGCGCCATTCGCTAACTGTTGTGTTCCTCTATCTGGCATCTGATTGGAGTTGTTTGTGACCACCATGCATATCAGGCTGGCGGTTGACGGCCCATGACGATTTTTGAAATCAGGCTCGGCAATAAACACATTCCTAACCGACAAGCGAGCCGAGATGCGCCTCAGGCATTATTTTTCCTGGCAATGCCTCACATGTGCTGCCCTCCCGTCACCAGCTACAGCTGCACGAGGCTGTGAACACCATGGCAGTCTTTAAAATGTTAGCGGAAATAACATGGAGGGCCATCGATCGCATGTTTTTATTTCCTATTGTCTCTTCTCTCCTCTTCCTTCTCCTCCTTGTTCTTCCTGGCGTTGACCAGGTGAACAAGGCAAGTATCCAATCCTAACTGTAGCGGCCGGATCACCGCTGTCGAATTCTGTAAGTGAGACCAAATTGTTACTCTGGGCACAGGAATCAGCAAGGGCCGAACGTGCAGAACCCCTGGACAGCCCAGTGGGTCGATGGAGGTGTGGCGGAGAGGGGACCCAGCCACCCCGGAGCCTCGAGGCGTCTTTGGTCGAACAGAGAAGTGTAGATCCGAAAGAAAAAGGCACTTCGGTGAGGATTATGGGGGCGTTGAAATGCCGTTGTTGTTGTTCTTGTTCTTGTTGGCAGACTGTTGGCTGCGGACAGGCAGTTTTCTCACATATCAATCTCGATCTGGATGAATGCGGATGAAAGAAAGCGGACGAACACTGTAGATTCACATTGACAAGGTAGTTTCAGGGTTGAAAAGTAAAGGGAGGAGACCATTGTGTTGAAAATGTCTTTTCACGTATTGTCTTTGTCGAGAGGACAGAGAACGAATTATATTATATGAGCAAATGAGAGATGCCAGGAGAAAAATAAAACACTTACATCTCTCAGTTGAAGACAATGATGTAGAATCAACAAGTCTAATAGAGCCAACTCTAGGTATCAGTTACGGATAAACTATATCTTTTGCTGTTGTGGCTGATAGCTTCTTTTTATCATTGTAGATAATAACGAGTTGCATGTGCGACTTATCTATCACATATCGTGGACCGGACATAAAAATAATTCATTTCTATTGCCTCGGTGATCGCATCTATCATTGACAGTACTGCGAACCTTCCATTCTGATTATGCAGTCACTGCTACAGCAGTTAACATGGTAGATTCCGGCTCGAGGCCACGCCCCACAAGACGGAACCGTTACTTGCTCCTATGGATATTATCAAACGGCCCAGGGAAATCTTTCAGCAAATTTTGTTATGTGTTTCTTCGAACCGTAAAAGGACAGTGAATCGCGTCTGCGAATAAGGGGGCATTATCTTCTTTCTGACACCCATAAATGGCGAGATGAATATCAGACGGAAAAGGGGTTGGTGAGTTCACCATGGATGTGTCGTCACTCCTGAGACGGGTCTTCATTTGACACTGGCGGGAGGACAAAGAATGAGAAGAGCTACGAAGAAGCTGGTCGGGTTGTTTCTCTCGCTGGGGACGTGATTGCTGAGAGGACAAAGCCGCATCAACAGCTCACTAAGGAAGCTGGCAAGAATGAGACTGTGTTTACGTTTTAGAACATCAACTACATAATTTCGTATGAATTTGGGTTGCCATGGGCGTCACGAACTCGCACAGCGAGGACGTCGTCCAATGGGCCAGGCTTGCAGAACACCGTTATCGCCTCCGCTAAGGCCCTTGAAACAGGGATTTGATCAACTTGGTAGTTATACTCTTCCCATTTCTTTTTCATTTAGCTAAGACTTTGTGTCTTTTGTTTTAGATCATGATGCCGACTTGACCACGGTGTAGAATTGGCATTGGTAACATTACTGATGGTGGGAAGAACGCTGTCCAGGGGCGCAACAGAACTACGCAGCTAATTCTCAATTTCCCCCATGGTCAACAACTCTTACATGTAGTCAAAAGAGGAAGCTTCTAAGCTTAGCTGACCACGAGCTTTCATTCATATGGTGAAAATGCTTTTGCTCATTCTGGTGGTGGTGCCGTCGTCCCTGATAGTATACGTGTCGTTCTCGTCCGCCATCTCGAACCCCTCCTCCACGTGCCTACCCTGTACATAAAGGGATCTCTAAATGTTCTCGGCTTCCAATCATAGAGAAGCCCTAGTGGCCTAGATATTGAGATATATGGGGCGGGGCAAGAACTCTCTAGATACCACCTTGTCCTCCTTTCTCTTCATCGGGTATCATCATGATACTGGGAGTCTCCCATACGCAACACCTATCCACAGCTATTCACGATCTTCGGGCTCAGTTAACCCATCAAGGGCCGGACTGCATCTATGATAAAGAACAGATCTTCAACACATTATAGCATCATGACCCGATGTTAACACAGTGGCCTCCACAGTCATTCACATCCACCCAGTATTCATCCCCATCCATCATCCAATTTCCATCCAAAGCCTTCTAGCATCAAGATGAAGTTTACAGTGACACTAAATTTCGCCTACTAGATTGATATATGAGAAGATCATGCGGCTGGAGCAGACCCACAAGCATCCGCTGCCAGCCATGCTCACAGCACGGAGTAATGATACTAATCCACGATCAGCATCATTACCAATACCGGCTAGATCTTCTTGTCCGGGGTCCGCACTCTCCCGCTTGGCCAATGACACCTCCGAGCACCCAGACTCGAGGGTCCCAGTCCTCTTTCGCTGCCCCTATGGTGATTCACCGGGCGATCTTGGCTTGCTCCGCCTGTTCTCATCCCCTTTTCCCCGTGCTTAGACTAAGAATGGCTTACTTTCTCTACGGCTCGACGAATGGGAAGCCTCGGGCCGCTGGAGGCGGTATTGAGCGTGAGGGGCCACTCGGCCTCGAACAAGGTACCGAGATAGAGACCGGACGGGTAGAGCCCCTGCAGATCGGGATAGGGCCGAGAGGACTGATACTCCTATCTCAGTGCTACCCTGGATCGAAGTGGAAACATCTTAGTAGTGTACAGAGCACGCTCATTTGTGCTGTTCTATGTAGAAGTCACATTTGCTACGATATAGTCAAGTGATACTCAGTACCCTTGAATATGTTCTTAGATTTAACTTGTACCTTATCGTGTAGAAGATGCCCAGTACTCTCTAACACATTCATCCGTTGGGAAGCAATACGATCGTCACACTCGCTTCATGAAGGTGTATCACACACTTTGGTGGAGCGCCTGAACTCGGCTGAAGATTGGCTACACTGCTCCTGAGGTAACCCCGAGTTACCCTTACTGAAAGCGGATACCTTGGATCGATAATCTCACTCAAGACCCGTCTATCTTCTTGATGGTGACGGGGCCGTAATGCCGTAGTACACCCCGCGCGTCCCGCGGACATGGACTCACCGAAGTCCCCTATTCAGTACTGTTTCTTTTCTTTGTTTCGGTCTCGCTTTTGCTGTTCTAGACACTGCGCTGACCATCAGCCCTGTCCTACACCATTAGGAGACTGCTATCTGTGTGTGTTGTGGTACTGGTTCGTAAGAAGAATACGAGTACGACGGACATTTGGTAAATCCCGTCCAGTCCACCGGGGATTATAAAGAGACATACACATGTTGGTTCGGGAACATATTATCTCGAGTAAAAGAAGATTCTGGTATTTCACCAATAAAAGCCTCGGCTTTAGGAATGACTACGTTTCCAGTAATGTTGGCCAAGAATGATGCAAATTCCAATGACACCTAGCAACATGGAGGGAGGGGGGACATGGCCACGTTAAGTACGTCCAAGCGCCATCTAGAGAAAAGAAGAAGAACACGAAAGGAAAAGTGTCACGGACTTGAAAAACGTGGCGTGATTCTCCCCGTTTCATTACCGGGGGCTTATGTGTGGCAGGCATGAATCAGAATATTGGCAATTTTCAAATATGACGACATTCACAGCTGGGCATTGCCACGCAGGGATTGCGGATATTTTCGCTTTCGGGATGATTAGATAACACTCATGAGGGGAAGATAACCTCCTGAGGGGAAAATAGAGTTTCAAGAGAGAAAAAAGGACGCATTGCCACGTTTTTGCCCCCAACTCCATGGAGATTATCAGCTTTCGTCCGGACGGTGTCCGGA
>JAPFTC010000234.1:0-64637 GCA_030779165.1 Fusarium sp. MBC 441
AGATCTTATTTATATGCCTAGCTATATAATAATCATATGATCTTATTTATATGGCTACCCGTATATATATGAGTCCCCTTAATAGCTGGAGGATGGACTCCTGTGTACCTTGCTCTCAGACTCTCGTCAAACCTCACAGATCATTAGAGCAGGGGCCTTGACGCGCGTCGCGTTCTGTCGCGGCGCGTCGCGTGGTCTCTCTAGCCTAGCGCGTTAGGTACATGTCGCCTCAGCCACCAATAACTCTCGAGCGTGATGTGGATGGATGGCTTGTGCAGTTAGGGAGATGCATTATTTGCGCTAACATTGGTGTCTCTCTCACACTTGTCAACGCCTATACCATGCACAGGCTGTTTGCATAAGTATTCAATGCAGCTTGTACTAATAGTGCATTGTTATTCTTGGGTTTATGCACAGCCCACCAACCCATGCCAACCTGTGGATAACTCTCCTCCATATGGAAGCTGACGATGCCCTGTTTGAATATCGTGACAGAATCCCATGTCAGCTTTTATCACTTGCTCGTATGTAACGGAGGAAGGCTTCTATTAGTGTCTTTGTTAGTGAGGGCGCAGTGGGTGTCTCAAATTCCTGTTTCATCGGTCTGTGATGGCTCAAAACAACACTTATCCATCATCATGTCTGCGACCTCCAATCACAAGTAGATCAAATCTGGGACAACAGTCATGAGTTTGTATTTTAAGATCTTATTTTTTATTGAATTTTTAATTAACGCACGTTCTGTCTGCTTGCTGCTCTTTTAGAAAGCTAATGGCACTCAGCATCCAAAAGTTCTTATGTCTCTAGGGTGGCATCTATCAACTTGTCACCTTGTTTACCTCGCTCTCAAAATATTATGACGTCATACACGGAAACGTTCCAGCCACCAATCATGACAAACAAGGATTCAACACATCAAGGATCACGCTTGAGTTTCGCCGACCAACACTGACACCGAGATTTTAGATGGATGGCAGAAAGGAGTAGAAGATGAGAAGGCTAATCACGTAAGAGAAGACTAGAAAAAAAGAAAATCAGCTCCCGAAACTTGCTACGAGAAATTGCGACCTTTGCCGGGACAGAGCATCTGCACAAGTCACTCATCATTTGATGTAAAATGATGACCTAAAGAAGCTGAGGGCTACTATCCCGCCTTGAGATACTAAGCTGGGTACATGGGGCAAAGAGAAAGTAAAGAAATCATGATCAAGTCAAGCACAGTGATGTCACCTGATAGTTCTAGTGGCATTCCCATGATGACTATGGATCTAGCAGATTGAAATTGCCAGGGCAAAGCTTGGGAGACATGGTAGGGTTGAAATCGATGCACTAAGGACAAAGCAATGCTGTAGACATGAACACGTCGCTTGAACATGCTTGAACGACCAAGCTGGGACAGATTGAAGAGGGCTTAGATACTGACGGGAACCGGTTGACAATTCTGGCATTGGGCGAGAGGGTTCTCGGCATGTGCTGCTAAATTCCAGCTGGGCTAAGAACAACATGGGTTCCCGCCCTACACCAAAAGCTTTGCTGAACCTCGGCCGCATCGTTTGATCTAATGAGGACCGTTCTCTCCCCAGCTAATCAGGGGCCAAAGTGATACCTTTGCTTGAGATCACGATGCTCTGAGAAGTTAGTTCAAAGTCGACTGTAGTTGAGGTACTTGAGACTTGTGTCGGAAAGCACTGGTGTTGAGCGCGGTCTCTGCCTTTTGATCTGATGCGGTCGGTTTGGCTTGGGCCCAATATTGAATTCGGATTTTGACCGAACCAGACCATAAAGCTCGACAAGGGCGTTCGAAGCGTATTACACATGTCCCCCAGTGTTTCACCTCCCGTCCGCCGCTGTTTTCCTTACATATAGATACTCCTAATGCGATGACAGGTGAAAGAATGGAAATAAAGGAAATCTAGAGACCTCCACTCCCGTTCACTCTAGGGCGACTGGTAATAGGGACTTGACCTATGAGCGCTTCCCAAGCTCCGACGAGCTCGCAAGAGATAGCCATCCTAGCTCTATCTTAAACTGAATACTTCGGCATGCACATCTTCTATAGACCAACACCTCATGTCCAACATTTTTGACAACTAGACAATTGCCACTTATACCACCATTGTTCATTGCTACAAGACCCCGAAGAGCTTCTTATCAGTCGCCCCAACACTCCATTTTGTAGTCCTATTCTGCAACCAACAGTCGGACCTTCAAGGCATGGTTGCTGAAACCTAGGTCATCGCCACTTGTCCTACGACCAATGTCATACCATCGAGGGAAAATGTAAACGAGGAAGATCACAATTAGAGCGCCTTCTGCAGTTTCTTCCGGCCTGGAGTCGTTGCGTACGATGCGCCTAAAGCGGCTGTCATGTCCTTGATAAAATCAGCGGCAAAGAAGATTGGAGCCGGAGATAGTCCAGAGAAGGCAACTTTTCCGGGAGGATCTTCATTTCGCTGCATATATACTCAGGAATAGATGTATTAGCAGGTACAATCAAGAGTGGAATCGACGCCCCAATATTTCGACAGCTTTTCGATCAAGGATGCATGGATGAGATGGTACTTGAGCTACATGCCATCAAGCCCTTCGGAAAGATTGAGGAGGCCGTAGAGTTGATTGCTTTTCTTCTCGGAGATGACTCCAAGTACATTACGGGCGGGACTATTAGGATTGACGGTGGCATGTGTTCCTGAGTTCGAGAACGTGTTATACTGAAATAGTTTGCAAGAACAATCTTCTGCGGTATTGTGTTGATGGCATGTATTGATAACCATGTTCTTGACTATTGCGGCAGATGGCCCCTTTCAGAGACATCGTCAACATACGAAACCGCTGACTATGCGGCAAAGTTGAAAGCCTGTGGCACGTTGAGAGTGTGCGTAGACTTGACGTCTAGGGGGCTAGAGCTGGTTGAGACATAGACGCCATGATCACCCCCCTCGACCTTCCATAGCTTCTCTCTCTCGGACCAAAACGCGGCGCCATCTCGTTTGAATGAGAGTTGCAACTCTTTCTTCTCTCCTGGGGCTAGGTGAACCTTGTCGAAAGCAACAAGTGCCTTTGGCGGTCTTCCCTTGTCCTCTTCTCCCTTGGGGGGTGTCAGGTAGACCTGAATGACTTCAGAACCTGCTCTATCACCCGTGTTGTGAACTGAAGCTGTGATGGTCACTTCGGCATTGACATTGACTTCGCTCAAGGTTCCGGACAATGCACTACCAGAAATCTCGAATGTGGAATAGCTTAGGCCAAAACCAAAGGGGAAAAGAACCTCCTTCTCAGTGCCATACTGAGAGTCGAAGTGCCTGTAACCAACATTCACACCCTCGACGTACTCTACCTCTCGAGATTCCCAGCTGTCAAGGCCAAAGTGTCCGTAGCAAGCCGTGTGCTCAATCCTCTTGGGCCAGGAAGCGGGTAGTCTTCCGCTTGGGTTTACCTCGCCAAGAAGAACATCGAGTACGGCATTGCCAGTCTCCTGACCGCCATACCAGGTTTGAACGACGGCAGCGACCTCGTCAAGCCAGGGCAGCTCAACCGGTACACCGGTTCCAATGACAACGATAGTATTGGAGTTGACCTTGGCAACTTCGGCAATGAGCTTGTCCTGTGACCCGTCGGCAGGAAGTGACATGGTAGCCATGTCTTGGCCTTCGGTCTCCCACTGTGGTGTGTTTCCGACAAAAACGAGTACCACATCGGCCTGCTTCGCCAGCTCCACGGCTTCTGATAGGAGATCAGCCTCCATCTCTGCCTGCTCGATGAATCCGAGATGAACTGCCAGTTTATCCTCTGCAAGGAACAGCTCGGCGTTTGGCACCGGTGAGATGGTTGACTCGACCAAAATATCATACTTTTGGCCTGCGATGAAGTCGTACTGGATATGGTTCTCCTCTTGCGCACCCAAGAAGAACATCATTGCCTCTTCTGTCTCTTTGATTTCACCAAGAAAGACTCGGTTGATGAACAACTTGGTGGGCCCCATACCAGAAAAGCTCAGGTAATGCTTTCCGCTGACACTAGGAGTGTACGTGGTGGTCATGCGCACAGCCTTGGCATCGTCGATCTCTGCGTTCATGATAGACATGAAGCTACCCCTCGGATATTCACCCGTATGGAAGGCTTCGTCGGACATGTCGAGAGTTTTGAAGAAGTCGCAGATGAAGCCAGGGTTGCCGTTGCGGTTAACAGCACCAAGGGTAAAGTCAGGGTACGTGCGAAAGACATGTGCGCCTATGCAGGGTGATCAGCAGCCATACCAATAACAACGGTCATCATGTGTACCTTTGGAGTATGAAATTTTGCTATCACCAAGCCTTGATGTGATGGCATCAAAGGGGCTGATCTTGTAGTGGCAGTTGAGGGATGCGCTCCCACCCCCATGGGCAGCCGTCTGCTTGGCTAGTGGACCAAGCACCGCAATGTTTTTGAGGGAGGAAGGCTTAAGGGGTAGTGCTTTACCAGCATTCTTAAGAACGACCATACCCTCTGCACCGGCCTCACGGATGAGTCTTTCATGCTCAGGTCGACTGACAGAATACTCAGGAACCGGGTCCCGCCTGTCAGTGAACTTTCCAGTCTGGCGGAGAAGCTTGAGGATATTCAGAGCGCGCTCGTCAATATCCTTGAGATGAACCTTTCCATCATCGACCAGCTTCTGCACGACATCTGCCTTTCTCCGGTGAGGAGGACCAGGCATTTCGAGATCAAGCCTATGGTACATTGTTAGTGATGAAGAAATCCAGAACTACCAGGTCTAGCGCTCACCCGTTGCGAATACCGGCGCCCACAGCAGCCGAGGCAGCACCCCAATCAGTCATGGTCAGCCCCTTGTAACCCCATTCATCTCGAAGGATGTCTTTTAGAAGCGTGGCTTGATCATCGACGTAGTGGCCATTGACTTTGGGGTAGCTTGTCATTATACACCAGGGGTCGGACTTTTTGATGATGATCTCAAACGGGCGCAAGTAAATTTCTCTGTATTCTGTAGTCAGCTCACATTATGAAGGCCCTTATCCAGTTAACGTACCTCATGGCCCGGTCTGAGACTGTCTCGTTGACAGTGAAACGACGAGTGTCTTGTTCATTGATGGCATAATGCTTCACTGTTGCCCCCACCCTCTCGCTCTGCAGGCCTAGAACGTATTCAGAAGCAAGCTCGCCAGCGAGGAGAGGGTCTTCGGAAAAAGACTCGAAATTGCGTCCGCCAAGCGGCGAGCGGTGTGGGCACACGGTGGGACCCAGAAGGACATAGGCCCCCTTGGTCTGAGTCTCCTGGGCCAGGGCAACGCCAACTCGCCGCGCAAGCTTGCGGTTAAAGGTAGCCGCCAGGGACACGCAGGCTGGGAAACATGCCGCAGTCCTTCCGTCGAGAAAATCGGCCCCTCTGGCTCCGTTGGGGCCATCGCTGACCTAAAGAGAGCGTCAGCTAACCTAGGTGGGGAAAGCCAGGGTTGGACCACACGTACCTTGAGAGACGGGATGTTGAGACGGTCAATATTTTGGGTCTCCCAAGAGTTCTTTCCTGCAAGTAACGATATCTTCTCGCTCGTTGTCAGCTGTGACAAGAGCTCAAGAAGCTCAGCATCCGTAGGTGGTTGTGCCATGATGTCTGCAGGAGGATGAATAATGGTAACAGGTGCAAGCTCGCCCAGCGGAAAAAAATAGAAAGGGAATTTCTGAACAGTGTTAGATCTAATCCTGGGAACAAGAAGAGTTGATGTGAGAATTTCTTTGTCTTCTATATCTTGCCATGTTCCAACAAGCTCGTCCATGATGGGAGAATCCTCGGAGTTACCCTGGCCTCTACTTCAGGACCCGACCCCGAAGCTAAGCCCCGGACTCCATCTTCAGCTCCTCCCCACCAGCCACGTGAGCATTGGGATTCTCCTGAGGTTTCTCCGCTAGCGCCAAGTGTTGGCCTCTCATCCATGAGAGCACCCTTGTCACTTGCATTATGCCATTGATCAAGGTTTGCAGGGATGCCAGGTGATGCTTAGTGACCCCGTGGGGAAGAAAACCATGTGGCGGACCGCAATCTAGAGTTGGTTCTGAAGGCCGGGGTTTAAAATATATAAATCTGGTCGTCTTGAACTGCTTTAAACACTATGACTATCAACAGTTGATCTTTTCCATTTAAACCAACTGGCATCCAACAATCCAGCTATTAATATCCAACCTGCATCCTCCAACATGTCGGACGACAAGGAAGGATATCCTGCGCATGCTCAAAATGTGACAGAAGACGACCTTCCCGCTGTCCTTGAGACATCATCACCGGCCGCCCGTTTTGAGCTCCGCCAGCACAACTTGACAAAGATTCAGGCCATCAAAGAGAACAAATGGCCGCTGATTTGGTGTAAGTCGGCGTACCGTCATTGTGGCCTAGAGATGCCGCGAGTGTCTAATACTGACCCGAACAGGCATGTACATGTTCTTCCTTTGCATCACATGGGGCTATGACGGCTTGGCCGGTGCCATTGTCATCTCAATCGCTCAGTTCCGGAGGGACTACGGAACGCCGTACAACGGAGATTGGGTCATTGATGCCAACTGGCAGCTTGGATTCCAAGCAGCTACATCATTCGGTAAGCTCTATTCTCTTCTGCTTGGTCTATTCCCACGCCTGGTCTTCAGAGGCTGATCTTCTTGACAACAGGCTTGATCTTTGGCGCTTTTGCCTCCGGCCTCGCCATCAATCGCTATGGCCGTCAACCTGTGATCCTGGTAGCATTCCTCTTGTCCATCGCCGGTGCATTTCTACAGTACTTTGCCAAGGATCTTGCCATGTTCTTTGGAGGGAAAATCCTGACTGGTATCGTACGTGCTACATTCAATTTCCCTTGTTCCAGATGTGTTCTCGCTAACTGGTGGAACCCTCTAGCCGATGGGTGCCTTCACAACCGCTGCGCCTCCTTATGCCTCCGAAATGGCTCCTCTCGTTATCCGTGGCTCGGTCTCGGCCGGAATGAACTTCTCCATCGTCCTTGGACAGTTGCTCGGCTATGCCGTCATGCGCGAATCAACCAGCACCTATACCGACGACCGAACTTACAAGGTCATGTTCGCAACGCAATGGGGCTTCGCAGCCGCCGCCCTCATTTTCCTGCCCTTCTTTCCCGAGTCTCCATACTGGCTGGTTGCCCATGGACGCGAGGACAAGGCACGGAAAAATCTGGCCAAGCTACACGACACTTCGTATGACTTGGATGGGCACCTGGCTGAAATCCATGACTCCCTCGGACGACAGAACCAGGACAACGAGGCTCAGGGCTCTTTCGCCGAATGTTTCAACGGTGACAACTGGAAGCGTACTCTGGTGGCCGCTGGCATGTTCTTCATCCAGAATGCCTCGGGCCCTGCGTGGGTTGTTGGGTACATGAGCTGTGAGTCGATCCCTCCGTGCAGAACGAAGAAAGTATGTTGATCCATTATCCCAAAGATTACTTTCAGTTGGCAGGTATGGCTGCGGACGTGTCTTTTGATACCACGGTTGGCCTCGCTGGCGTGATGGTTGTCGGTAATATTGTTGGCTGGTTCTTTGTCGACTATTTCGGACGTCGAGGAACAGCTCTTTACGGCTCCATCATCTTGTCGATAACGCTGTTCCTCATCGCCATCTTGTCACTGATCAAGGCTTCGGGCGCAATCTGGGCCCAGGTAGTATTCATGGCCGTCTGGTCGTTCTGTAAGTGGGATCTGAGAGACGACAGCTTGAATATGCTGACTGAACCGTGTGCTGCAGGCTACCAGGCAACTCTCGGAGCCGTTGCTTGGCCCATCACAGCCGAGGCGGCCACAACCAGGCTCCGTGCTCCCACGCAAGCCATCGCCACCATGGTGAATGGCTTGAGCGGTTGCATCTGGTCCTTCAGTCTACCTTACGCCATCAACCCGGATGAAGGTAATCTCGGAGGTAAGATTGCCTTCATCTTTGGCGGCACTCTTGCAGCGTGCTGCATCTTCATCTTCTTCTTGGTTCCCGAGACCAAGAACCGAACCTACATTGAGATCGATGAGCTCTGGAGCCGGAAAATCCCTGCAAGAAAGTTCAAGACGACCAGCCTAATTACGGTGACCAATGACAAGGCGGAAGAAGCCGGGAATACCGAGGTTGAGCACGTTCACTAATCAAACGCGGGGACAATACCTAATAAATTCTCCACGCCAAGCTGTAGGATGCAAGTTTGACACATAATTGGGGCGCTGATTCGATCCTGTCTCAATGATAGATGCCTTAGATAGTCATCTTACTCTCTGCTTTGCATAGTGCCATGCCAACCGTGAGAATAGAGACTCTGGCCTCCCTGAATACCCAAGTTTAATTACCAAACCTCAACTATTTTGCAGTCGTCTCACCACCGAGCCGAAGACGGAGCGGGGCCACCAAATGACGCTTTTTTAGTCCTCCGCTACAGGGCTTGGCAGCTGGACGAACTGATGACCCTGCTAACTGGGTTCACTCCGCTCTTCGTCTCCTCATCTCTCACGCCATCCTCTACCACGAACCAATTCCCTACAGAGAGTATAGATCAGTCTATCATGCCCAGAAAGGAGGTGCTAGAACGCCGAGCAGCGGGTAAGGCCCGCAAGATTGCAAGACGGGCCTGTGATGTGTGCCGCAGTCGGCGAATACAGGTAAGTACGCCATGCACTGACTGGGTCCCCTCTCAGGGGCTGTTAGAGACCTTGGGCATGGTCCTTCCTTGTCTTCCATGCTGACCTTCATCCTTGATATCGTACAGTGCTTGTTCCCCGCCGATTCTTCAGTTGCTTGTCTTAGATGCCTTCGACACGACGTGCCCTGTACCTTTCTGACAAGTCGTAAACCTCGAGGACCTCCGAGCCGGTATGTCTATACAATCGCCTAGTCCGAACTGAATTGATTGACTCATAAGACACTACCTAGTCATATTGCAGAGGCAAAACAGCGCGCCGCTCTCTCTTCACCACCATTGTCGCACCCAGACCAACAACCATTGCCACTGCCACTGCCAATTGGACCGATTGGTATAGCTCATTTTCTCCCCGAGCCCGTATTTCTTACTATCATCGATGACTTTCTTTTCCGAGTTTATCCCCTCGTCCCTTTCATCCACCTACCACGGTTCAAGGCTCAGCTCGCAAGCCGCGACTTCGAAACTGACGCGGCCTTTTTTCGCCTCTGTGTGGCTCTTTGTGCCGTCACCGTTGCCTCACTGCCTCGAAACGTCTCTAGTTATGGTATTGTGGGCTACGACGATGCGGCGCAGGTCGTCGAGCGGGCCTCTCATCTCATCACCTGTAGTTACATGGCAACATTGCCGTCGTGGCAAGACCAGCCTTCCTTTGAAAGGCTCAGGGTCACAACCGTGATAGCTGTCGCCTTTCTCTACGCCGGAAGAAACCACGCAGGCTATGTATGGTTCAATGAAGCGGTCCCGTGCTGCCGTGACCTGGAGTTGTACAAGCGTGATGCATACAAAGGGTTGGACATTGTCGGCACTGAGCTGCGCAAGCGTGTCTTCTGGTTGCTCTTTATTGCTCAAGTGTAAGCCTGCTCCATGAAACCGTGTTTGCCACAGTCTTGCTAAAAGGAACTAGGCATAGCCGAGTGAACGACCTGATTCCCCCTTGTGGCCTTCATTTTTGTCCACGACAGACAGATTGGGAGTTTCTGTTACCTAAAGAGCTTAGCGATGAGGAGCTCTGCGGCGAGTATGCCCACTCTGCTGGGGGCACACCTCTGATCTCTGGATATGTCGCACTTGTTAAGCTCTATCTTTCTGTCTTGGATCACTTGGATGAGTTCTTCCCAAGCACTTCAGCACCTCATATTCTCTCACATGGAGAGATCGCCGCTCGCGTTCTACCCAGTGCTGAATTGTACTCGAATCGAGGGGAGATCTTGTTAGCGTTTCCAATGCTTGACTCGCTTCTTCAAGTCATTCAGAGGCTCAACGCTGTCGTGGACCAGCTCCCTGGGCCCCTCAGCCTACAACTAGGTAATGGAGAAGCACGACATTCAGATGATCACCCAGCAACGGCCTTCCAACAAAACCATCCATTCCACTCCATGTCGGCAAATCTCTACATGACGGCAATCTATCTGCAGTCCGTGATGCTAGAAGTCTGCTTAGATAGATGGCAAAATCGATCTCGGGAACTTGCAAGAGAGGGTGAGGGTTATTATGTACCAATTGACGAAGCAGTCAGCGCACATCTATGGTCCATCAAGGCATCGTTAGGAGAAATGTTGGTAGGTGTCCTGACATGCCTCTCCGGTCCAGATTTGGAGTCAAATGGACAATCTATGGTAAAAGTTTCTCACACACTTGGACTATGTAGAGTGTAGGCTGAAATGACGATAGATTGTTAAGTTACGACAAGTTGCATCGACGTTCCTGTATCCTGATGGCAACTCCAAAGACCCCAACTTTAACTTTATCAACAGCTTTGTCAGTCGCCAATGTCTCGACAAAGCACTTAGTGTCTTGATTGAGATAGACTTTTTAGCGGTCAAGAAATAATTTGTTCTTTTATTCACTATTCATAATGAACCGAATGTTTCTTGCAGCTTGGTGGTCATACATGCACTCACTATATCCGGTTGCCATCCCCAATACCGGTATCTCAGTAGCCAAGAGGGACTCATCCTAACAAATTCAAGCAGCCGCGAGCTTATAAGCCGCTGAGGGTCAGTAGCACTCAACATGACGTTAGATTTGTCCACTACTTGCGAGAGAAGTTGCCCACAGGGTCTACCCAGGCACGGTCGAAATTCACGACCTCCTCTTGTCGCATAGTCTGACCGGACTTGGATGTTATCCCGATTCCTCCTTTGTTAGAGTTCATTGCATCCATCATTGAGTTCCTTCCCGTCTTGTCTGCTATTCAAAGATGAGAACCTTCCCTTTCCTTGACCAACTTCTCGTAGCTTTCAGCCGTCCTCTCGCGAATCTTCTTCCCCCACATGAGCAAGGGGATGTGAAGAAAGCCTGTTACCGTAGCCAAAACACCCATTGCAATGCACATGTTCTGTAAGCCTTGAGCATCCAACCACGGGACCGTGGCGAAGGAGATGGCGATGCTGAAGCAGTTCCGAATGAAAGCTACTCCAATGAAAGCCTCGCCAGTTACCTAAAGCAAATTAGCGCTGACTCATGGCATTAGGAGATAAAAGACACTCACAGCTTGGTAGCTATCGATCAAGACGCAAAGAGCAACGTCACCAAGACCACCAATCCCGAAACCAAATATGGCACTTCCGATACTAGGAAAGATCCAATGCATGCCCTGATTCATTAGCACCGGTGCAAGAAAGGGACAAGTGACGTACTTTGGTCGCTGTCACACCAAACATGATGAATCCTCCACCCAGACAGAGAGCAGGGAGGTGGTTGAGCTGAAGGCGCATCTCAGGCTCGTAATAGCCATAGTTTCTTCGCGCAAACCAAACCACAGCCCTATCAGAAAGCGCAGCATATATCGACCCCAGAATACAACCGACAAAGATACCTAGGCTCATATTGCCAACACCAACAGTACCAAAGTTGTATGGCGGTTGCGTAAACACAATCGAGATGAGTGAAGCTTGGGCCGTGATCCAACCAACGGTGAAAGCGTATGTCAGAGCCGTATACATGACTACTGGGAATCGGTACATGATGACCACCGATTGCCACGCGATACTCAACAGGCTCTGATCCGTTTTCGTGACGAGGCGCATTCGCTGTCGCCAAGTGAGTAGAGGGATGCTGGGGTCAATACGATGAGTTCCGGCCTCTGAGACTTGAGGCATGATAGGCGAGCCTTGCTCTGCCTCTTGGTTCTCGGATGCTGAACCTGCGTCTTTCTTGCTGCTTGAAGCTTGACTGACTTTTGCCGTCTCGAGCCGTCTGGCCTCGATACAAGGGATGTACTTGGTTTCCTCGAAAAACAAGCAGAAGTAGATCAGTAGCGCAGCCTCGAACGCAAACAGAACCCAGTAGCATAATCTCCAGTTACCGTCGGCCGACATGTATCCGGCAATGATTTGGCTCAGAAAACTCTGGGTTGATTTCGTTAGCTCAGGTCCCATTGCTAACTGAACAGTGAGGACGAACTCCTATCATCACCATGACCATGTAAAGACCATTGGCGGTTGCACGCTGGTGCACAAAGTACAAGTCGGCAACCTGGGTATCGTTAGTCGAGGATTCAAACCAGGCGTGCCCTTATTACCGTCATTTCGACAATCGTTTCATTGGTAGCATTTGCGAGGCCGAACAACAGCTGTGAGACAAATAACTCGGGAAGGCTGCTTAAGCACGCCGACCAGACTGCCATGGCGAGAATGATGGTGGTGGAGAGGATGTACATGGACCGTCGGCCGTACTTTACCGCTGGCGGGATAAACAGGATGCAGCCCACGGCCGTTCCGACATAGTTGACAGCCGAGGCAGCGTTGAGTTGGCCATAGGTCCAGCCGAACTCGGGGATCCAGAGAACCCAGAACAGGATGGGGAGGGATGTCCTAGAGGAAAGTCAATCAGCATCGCTCAAGAATAAATCAAGCTGAATCAAGCTACTCACTGCGTAAAGATGATTGCTGTGATGGCGAGGGCGGGGACAAAGTTGGCCAATTTACGACCACGACTCCAGTTCTAGGGGTAGAGGTCAACGCATGACATCATGTGTGGTCAATGAGAGCAGTACCAACGGGTCGTTGGGGTCGGAGGACGGGGTCGGCTGCAGCACCAGCTCCGAGGTCTCAAAGCGGCCATCTTCTATTCCGAGCTGTCAGTTGAAGTATCAATACTGGGTAATTAATCTAACTAACCTCGAACCATACGAACGGTGCCTGGAGGCGTCGTAAACTCTGGAGGTGGAGGTTGAATAGGCCGAGTCATCTTGAAAGGGCAGCAAGGTCGAACGGTTTAGGTGATGACAGTTCTCGCAAAAGCGGTACGAGTTCGAGAATGCTCATGGCAGTAAGAGTGACTAGAGCTCTCGGACTCTTATGTACGTGGCTATCACAATGCTTGAGTCTTGATATCGCTGGAAAGGATGCCCGATAAGTGGCTGGCAAAGGGTTAACCAGGACGGCTCCGCCTACTTGATGAGGTTAGCGTTATCGCAACAAGATTGAGCCCCCCAGTCATTTGAAGTGCTAAAACGCGGGGAAAGAGGGGAGAGGATGGGCAGTTCGGCAATCAGTGGAATGGAACGGAGCCGAGGATGAGGCTGTATGTGTTCAAAAAGGTGCGCGGGACATGAATCTAGATCACTTGACACCTGGACTGCGTCCTTAAGGCATCTAATTGAGGTCTAGCAAGCTTATGAGAGGCAAAAATGAATCCTGCTGCCCACGCAGGTAACACCATTCATAGCGGTTAACAAAAGCTGGATGACAGCGGCACCGTCAAAGTCCCATTAACCACAAGACTGTTAATTCAGCTATGTGGCTTGTTTGGCCTTACCTGAGGTCTCTCGTGTCATATGGTTCAAGCATCCAACCTTGTTGTATCTATACACCGTATCGTTAAATCTCTAGACTCAAACTCCACGCTTGATCCATTTCCGAAATGACCCCTACCCTAAACGACTACGTGACGCTTATTGCGTAGGCTAGTTAAATAGGCTTGACAATATCTCCTCAGATTAGTCAATAGTACTGGTGTTCGTGACGGTGAAGCCTTCTACTCCGGGTGCTTGAACACTACCCAAAAAGACCTGTTATCCTCCGGTCCATGCCGGTCTACCCCTGAGATATTCTCAAAAATCCTATCCGGTCGGTCGTGCGTTGCATTGGCTGCCAGACGATAAGCAATCTCCAAGCATGGCCCCCTACTTACCGGCATATCCACGTAGGTCTCGTTTCCCGGGGCAGGGTGCGTCGGGGGGAACAATTGGTCATTCACAACTAGATTTTGAACGACGCGAGCAGGCCCTGGTATATGGTAGGTACTTGATTGCCACTGACAACACCACCCACACGAGGCAAGCATCCCTGCCCGTTGGCGATAGCGTTCCCTTAGCATTCACCTTTCCTCATCCGGAAGCTGGTGCCGCGCTGATCAGGGGGATGAAGCGCCGCGAACCGGCCCCATATTTCTTTGCATCATGGGTGCCGTGAATGGGTCCGTCGTAACCAGTTCATCCTGATACCATGACTCGGAATTCACGGGTTCCGCATCGATAAGCCATATTTAATCCAGCAGAGCAAGAGTGTGCTCTGCGGTAGGCACTTCCTTCACAGTGCATCCTGGGTCATCGGTAGCAGTCTCCGCCTTCAGCATGGCAAAAGTAGTTCGACCTACGGTTCACATGAGGCCGTTGAGCTTTGGTATGTCATTTCACATGAGCAGTCTTTCCGATCCCAAGTTGTCATTGCTAACGCGGTCTGCAAAGATCCGATATCCATTTCAGCTGCGGCGCAAACACTCAGCCTTTCTTTTGCTACCGACCCTCTGATTAGTTGGCTCTATCGTTGTTCAACTGGCCCTGGCTGGGAAAGTCTTGAGCCAACTCTACAACGATGGCAGGAAGCCCGAGTTCGAGAGTATACTGTCCGTGGAATTGGAATGGAAGCAGTTACCGAGGGGAAAATGCCCTCAAGTGTCGGGGTTTGCTTCTTATTCCCCCCTCTACCACAACGCCGGTGGTTAAATCCGTTGTGGTGGCCGGCCTATTTGAGGGTCCTCTGGGATCAGTATTGGGCCAAACCGAATGAACCATTTACAGACGAAGAGGTGAGATGATCAATCCAAGGCATTTGGCAGAGACTGACATTCTCCTCCTTCTCTCTCAGCGAATTGGCATCATGATGGATGGCCACTATGCATCTGCAAAGAAGATTAAGAGTAGATATCCTCCAAACTCGCTCTATTACCTGGAGATCGCTGCGGTCAAACCAGACACTCAGGGAATGGGTGTCGGTGGTGCAATTATGAGTTGGGTCGTGGATCGGCTGGGAAAGGCCCCCTGTTTCTTGGAATGCACCAACGAGAAAAACATTCCCTTTTATGAGAAGTATGGATTTAAACTGTCGGAGGAGAAGACATTGTTTCATGGCGCAAATCAGTCCTCCACTACACTGTTTTACATGGTGAGAGACAAGGCGAGCCTTGGGTTGTAAATATGTAGACATTATTTTTCCCTCATTGAATCATATACATGTCAAGTTGAACCGTCTCAGAACCTCTCAGCTATCGTGACGGACCAAAGACTGGCGCCTGAATCAGTCCAACAAACTTATTACTGGCGGCCGTGCCGAGGTCACCCCCGATAAGAGGGGGTGCCCCGTTAGTTACTTAGTTATAAATCGAGCTTCCGCATCAGGGATGGGCATCGACGGATCCCCGCCTTGTCTCAACCAGCATCACCATTAACTAAAGGAGTCATTCCGTTGTGTGCATGAGCGGGTGAGGCAGCCTTCTTGTTTAACGAGGCATCAATGATTCGACGATCGCGGCATGGGTAAGTGCACCATCTCAGGTCTTTTGACATACCTCACTCATCATTCATTCGTCTCCCATAGCTGCTGGACTTGTAAGAGAAGGCATAAGAAATGCGACGAGGCGCGCCCCGTGTGCAATAGGTGCGCCCAAGCTGGGATGGCCTGCGAAGGGTACCAGACGAGACTGACATGGGGCCCTTCGAACCCTGACCCTGCGCCACCAATGGCTGGGGTTGTGTTGAATCCTGTCCGTAAACCACGCCTTCAGAAGAAGGCCAGACAGCGAGAAGGAGCAGAGACCATTGCCGAGGCATCTCCTGACTCCGACTTTGAGATAACCGACCCGGGCAGCGTTTCATCCCCTGATCAGTTGGATCTCCTGTTCCTTCAGTATCAACTCGATGACCCTTGCAGCAATGGGGCCCTGCCAGATGATGAAGTGTCTCAAAGACTAATGGATGATTGTGAGTTCCTCTATCACTCCCCTTTGATATTGCTAACCCTGCTTGCTAGTCACTTCGAAAGGCTGGCAAACCCTCAGCGGGCGAGGCGGGCAGCACAACTTCGTTCACTCTGACATCATACCTCTTTGCGATAGCAACATTTCTCTTCATCATGTGTGTCTGGCTTATCAAGCGAGCCTAGATCCAGAGATGATGCATGCGACCCCGATTTATATGCAGTCTGCTCTTTCCAATTATTTCAACGACCTCAACACACCCGAGAAGCTGGATCTGGATGAAACATTGGCTACAGGAGTCCTGCTTTGCAGTGTCAGCGTGGGTTTTGGAGTAGCCCATAGACGAGAAACGTGGCTAATGAAACCAGATAAACTCCCTATACATCTGGACACCTCTGCTGGAAGGGTTACACAGTGTTCTTCAACACAGAGACCTCTTACACAAAGCTCAACGACCCCCACTCACCAACCATCTCATCGAGGTGATCGGACTCCTTGATATTCCATGTTTTACATTAAACAGAATCACTGTGTCCCTCAACTTGTGGAAGTTACATGTCGGTCCCAGCAAGCAATCCGGCGTTGAACAGACTTCTGGCCTACCATACACACTGATGACCCTATTTTCTGATCTGGGGTTCCCTGAGGCAGAAGACAGACTGTTGGCGTGGCCAGGTGAATTGGGCGATGAACTTATCCAGATGCATCTATGGGAAGCTTTCCGGAACGCCGGGATACTTCATAACCGAGCGTTGATCGGCGAAGCCCAGTACCCAAGTTCATCACCAACAAGCAAGCCCAGAACTGAAGTGTTGCGAATGAGGGTGTTTGCTTCGATACAGGCCATATTTGACTCGGGAGCATTTACTTGTCGACGGCCTCTTGCCAGAGCTGCTCTATATCCCCTGTTCATTGCTGGTCTCTTGGCGGACAATGCCTGGGAGCGGAGGCTTTCCCGAACAGCATTTCAACACCTGTGTGAGAATGGACAGGAGAGACCTGTGACAGAAACACTGGGTATTGTGACACAAGTTTGGGAAAAAAGCAGTGGGGGGGATGAGCAGTCAAAATTGAAGCTGGCCACAGAGATTGCGGCGGAGATGAATGCTGAAATACACTTGTACTAGTTGCCAATAAAACCTGAAGGAACATAGTCTAGGCGGGAATGGCCTCCTGTCTTCCAATCTCACCACTCAATGTAGCCAAAGCCTCCGTCTCTCTTTGCTTGCACTCAGTTCCATCTTGATTCCGTCGAAACGTACCCATCTTGTCCCTCTCTCCCGCAATCCAATCAACCGCCAGGATAAATTCTTGATAGACACCCATGTCTATGATCTTCTGCATGCGTGAGTATTTGCGTACCTCGTCATCTTCGATCTCAGTGACCAAACTGCAAGTCTCATTCGGCCCATACCGCATCCAACGTGCATCTTCGCTCATGCGAGGCCAGGGGTCTTTACCATAGGAAAAGTCAATGAAATGATTGGCCATGTTTCTTGCGAGTTTTTGTTGGCCTTCGGTCAGATTCTCGTCAAAGTTCAGGAACAAGTACAACAGATCTAGGGCATGGTACGCCTGTCCTTTAAATATGCCCTCGTGGGTGCACACTTGGTCAAAATGATAACCAAATGTCTGCGGAATATTCGAACGATGAGCCGCGACCCAGTTGTGTGACTTGAATACCGCATCGGCAGACATTTCCTCCATGCGCTCCACGAGTTCGTCTTGCCCAAGCTCGGGCGTGATGCCGTATAGCTCAAGGATAGTGTCGGTTGCTTCTGTGCTCAGCCAACCCATCATTTGACTTCTGATGGAACCAAAATCTTCCTCACAGAAGGCCTCGGTGAAGAGCATTCCTTCATCAGCAGTATCTCCAACCATGTAGGATTTGAGCCATGCAGGTGGTGAAGCGATGGTGTTGAAGGACGGCTTGGCAGCGTGGAAAACACCGTCGTCACATGGGTTTCCGGTAGCATTTAAGTGTCCCTCTACTGGTATCGTTGCCTTGGCTACTACATGCTCGGGGACGCTTCGAAGTTGTTCAAGCGAAGAAGGAGAGTCTGGATCAATTCCCAAGTAACTGAGCAGTGCCCGGTAATGTTTCTCGTGATGACTCAGTGACCAAGTGGGAATCGTGTTCAGATGGCCAGACATGGCAATGGCTCGGTGGAATGGAGCTGGATCTCTTGCGACAATGTGATGAGAAACACTTATGCCTCCAGCAGACTCGCCGTAAATAGTAACGTTGTCTGGATCGCCACCGAACGAGGTGATATAGCGGCTCACCCAGTGAAGCAAAACTTGTTGATCGTAGAGGCCGAAATTGCCGAAACCTTGGTATCCATCACGCTCTAGATCAGTTTTGATGGCGGATGAAGCGAGGAACCCTCCGAGACCAACGCGGTAGTTGAAGTTGACGGAGACGACGGGAGTGTTGCGAGCCATGGCGTGGGTGACAAAGTTGACGCTGTCAAAAACACCCTTATTTGCGCCTCCAAAGAGTAGGGAGCCGCCGTGGATATATACCATGACAGGGAGCTTTCTTTCAGGGTCTGTGGACGATGTGGTGATGTTCATGACAAGACAGTCGAGTTCGTCCTCGGGTGGCTCCTCAAAATGAGGTGCGATATCAACTGGTACAAGAGGGTCGTCTCCGTTGTACTCTGGGGGATTGGGTGCGCTACACCTGTGCAATAGTCAGTGGTTGTTTCATTATGAGACGATGGGATAGCAATACCCGAGCTTTGTTCCGTCATGGAAGTCATTTGGCCACGAGTCCTTGAGTTTGGAGCGTGTCCAACGTTTGGGGAGGGAAGCGTAAGGAATGCCACAGAATTGATGCACACCCTGGGTAAAACTGAGCCCTTCGACCACTCCAAGGCCATCGACATGCAATCGAGTCTTGCCAGTAGGTGTTCTGCTGGCCGGCATATCTGAGATTGAGGGGAGACTTGAATACGATAGAGCTAGGGGTGTATTGGTGAAGTGGATGAGTTGAGCTGAAGACTTGAAGGGTTCACATGCGTGTATTTATTCATCTCGTAAAGTACCTGACCATCTTGATCCCCGATAGGTTGTCATATCCCACCTGGACCGAGATGCTGACTAGTCCAGAACTGGCATGTAGAAGAGCGCGCAATCACCTAACTCAACCCCGCACGCTGGATAACCACATCAAGTGGGGAATCGACAACGCCCCTGATGATTCTCTCCTGGCATCTGAGAGGTATCGGGGCCGTAGATGACCGTGAATCTGGGATTTAATCTACTACGTAGTACGGGAAAGGTCGATGTGGTGCTTTCATGCCGAGCTGAACCACAAGATAAGGCCCCTCTCGGCGGCCGAGGATACCGGAGTAGCGTGCGAGAGTCATCTGGATTAATCGAGTCATCATCTTAGATATGGAGCAACATGGTGTTGTTTGTCACCAAAGAGGGACAAGGGTCCATTCATTCTTCTGCTCTGGCTCGTCTTGGTCATGCCTTCTAGGAGTTGTTGGTCAAAAGCCTCAAGCGGCCCGGGAGATAGACATCAGATAATCCCAAGCTTGAATAACTCAAGTCAACAAGCTTTGCAACCGCGCTGTAGCCGACGGCAGTAAGAACGGCATAATAACAGATCGGGAAATACAACACAGCAGGGACCTAAGGACTTCGAGTCCTTCGGTGACCTGGATTTGAACAACGCAAGGATTTCAATTCCACACGTGTACATCTTCCAGAACCTACTAGAGATGACTCGAGGGAGGGGTTCCACCCAACATGATGTGATCCATCAACGTCTCGGCAGCCTTCTCAGGGGTCCAAGACGCGATCCTTCGCTCACTTAGTAGATATGCCCTGGGAAATCCAGGCACCGTTTCTCCAAGAACCATTTTAGCAATTGCTTCTCCGCTAAGCCAGCACTTGTCCATGCCATGACCGTTGAAACCTGCCGCCAGCCACTCCCCATTTCCCATCCGACCTGACAGACTTGGTGGCAGTTTACCGACAAGGGGCATGCCGTCTGTGGTAAACCCCATGATTCCAGACCATACCTCTAATGGCTGAGGAGAAGCGTCTTTCCAGATGCGTGGTGCGACAGAACAAAGGGTTTTACGTGCATCGTCGGCAACCGTCGAGTCGTCGCTTGAAATCAAGGTGGCTAGTTTCTGTGACTCTCCACCGAGAAACATGACGCCTGATTTTGCGTTTTGCTGGGCATAGTACAAACCAAGATGAATATGCCCCGTATCTGCGTTGTAGGAGCCTTTTGAGACATGTGCCCATGATACATTTTCCCCACGGTTAGGAAATGAAGGTCCCATACTCTGAGTAGACATTGTGCCCCTCAGAGGATATAGCTTCCCAACGAGGTTGGGAATCATGTTGGCGGAGTATCCGTTTGTACAGTGAACGACTTGCTTAGCCACAATAGATCCCCGTGGGGTGTGAAGAGTGTAGGGGTGTCTCTGGGACGCATGCTGTTGGTGATTGATCGACTGAACTGGAGTATATGTCTCGAGATGGAAGCGACCAGGAAAATCTCTCTTCAGGGATGCAAGAATTGTAGTTAGCAGCTTGTAAGGCCACAAAGCCGCGACTCCGTGTTGCTCAATAACGCCAGCAACTTTCCCATAGCCAAAAGTCTAAAAACGAAGGAGTCAGAAACAAAATGAGCCCACGGGATGTGCGTCGTCGCGTACCTTGGTGGCGTCTTCCTGGTTAGATGCCTTGTACCCAATGTCACCATCGGGACAAGCCTTGACAAGCTGAAGAACAGCGCCAACAGCCTCGTCAAACGATTCTCGGTCTTCAAAAGCCGTGCTTGTCGTCACATTGCGAAATTCGGTAGCCTGACGATCCTCTGGGTCAAGTTGGTCCACGAGCTCCCTCAGACGCCGAATGTTTGCCTCGCTGAAGCGTACTGTCTCCACGGCGAGTTCGAAGCCGACCGCCCTGACAAGAGCGGAAAACAGAGAATCGCTATCCGAGACGAGGTGGCCACCGTTTCGGCCTGTCGCGCCGCTAACGGACCCGCGTGCTTCCAACATGGTGACCTGAAGACCCGAAGCCTTTGGGTGGTTCAAGAGACAATGTGCCACGGCAATTCCGGTGATTCCAGACCCAATGATGACGATATCAGATTCCCGAGCCAAGGTCTCGGATTGTGCGTCAGAGATTGTTGGATGGGGTGGTTGTTGCCATGTTGGGACGGTCGGATTTACACTTGGCAGGCCTGGGCGACAAGTGATGAGCTTGACGGCGTCGTGTATGAAGCCTTTGTTGTTAGCCTGGGGATTGGCTCAAGAGAAGGATGAGCCCTCATTTACCTGTATGTGACATGGTGAGCGTCATCGATAATATGGTCTTGGTGAAGCGTTGTGGAAGAAGCGACGATGATACATCGTCCACGGTATTTAACTCTTCAGAACAAGATAAGAATGAACTCTTAGGGAAAGCAAACAAGTTGCCTCAAAGGCGCGGCTGTAGATGCCTAAATAGGCATAGGTTGAGTCGACCGGTCCGGATTGTGGCCGGGGCCGGGGCCGGAGATGGCCGGGTGAGAGGGCTGACGGCCTGCATGATATGGAACACGTTGAGGGTGTTGGCGAATAATGGCTTGGACTTGGATGGGAGTTCGAACTGCCACAAAGTTTGTCGACACGAACCAGTGCTTGAGGATCGCACATTGGTCTCCTTCAGCCGTCAGTGTCAAATCGCTAGCTTAGAAGGCCCCTTCAGATACAGCTTTAACCTCAAGCATTGATGGATGTGTTTCGGCAAATCTGGCTGCCATATCGATAGTATGCAGAGGATCGCGAGTAGAGCCTTGCAGTCCATATTAGCGTGAAGGGATTTCCATGTCCCCGTTGCCTAGGCGGCGAGTCAGTGGGGATATCCTCACTTGACCTGAGACAGAGCGGGTTGAGGTTTAAGCAAACTTATGTAAGGCTTTTGGATATTAGTTAGCCTCTTTGTTTGCTCGAGTCGTTAAATAACTTACTGTCATCGATGCGATCCGTCGGTCTATTGTCGACTACCCAACAACAGTGCCATCCCACCAGCCATCCAGCTTCAGACGCACCAAGCTTGCCAGATGAGTCGAACCATCAGCTTCTACAACCCCGTCGTCCATGTCTCGAACTATCTTATCAATGTAACTCCCGGACGCACTGAGCTGCAGGATGTGACAAATTGCGCGATGAACGGCAAGAAGCCGAGGGTGCGGGGGTTCTAGGGTCAGGTAAAGCTGGCGGGTCATAGGGAACATTGTCTTTCTTAACCCCCGACGTTGAGTCGAGTCAATACGGTAGGTGTGAGGCTGGTGAGTGGGCTCGGGTGTAGCTTCGAAAAAGATCTTGAAAATTCCGAACTGTCGATGAAGGTCGATTCGCAGAGTGAGAGCATTTAAAGGGCGATCAATGTCCGGGCCGCCGATCAGATGGGCACCATCATTGCCTTTGGGGTTGACTCAGTTTTGCCACCTTTTGAGTGTGAAGTTGCTGGAAATTTCGGTCTTCAAGGTTGTGCTATGTATATTCTACTTTATATCTACGACTTTTAGATCACTGCTATCATCTATGGAAGGGAAGATGATGCGATTATCCCTTCTATGAAGCAGAGATTTGCCTCTAAGCAATAGAGATCTAAAAAAAGAGAAAAAAAAGAAAAGAAAAAGGTACCTGAAGGCCGATTTTGTGCTGATGTATTAGTATATCTCTCCGTTCAGGGCAAAAGTGCTTGTGTCGAATATGGCGAAGATCGCGCTTGAGCGTGCAATACACTACAGAGCCTTGTGACTCCCCTATTCCAGAGACGGTCCGGCTTCCTCCGTTTACATGTTCTTCTCCATTTCTATTGCTGTTTTTACATTTGCGCCCAGGGTTGTCGGAGTTACACTATCTCACCCAAGCTAAACCTCAAATGTTCGCCCTATATCGAACCCAGCCCTTAAATCCTCGTACATCATCGTGTATGTTTACAGCAAAAAGCGACAAACTGTCAACTCCAATCAAGCTTCCATTGCTAGAACACCCCGGTATCTCATCTTTCCTTGGTGAAGCTTGGCCATGGCCTCATTAATGCCATCTTCATTAAGTGAGAAGATCTCGATGATTGGCTTTATCCTGTGGAGCGCCGAAAAACAAAGTATCTCGCGTTGGACGTTTGGCGCGGCCGGAAGACTTCCTTGGATCCGGATGGCGTTCATCAGAATCTCCCCGTATGGGCATATTGAATGGGTTTACAGTCATGGCACTAACGACACCACCTCGGCGAACCAGAGATAGAACCGTACACCAGTCTGGTTGTTGAGCACTGGCAAGGAGCAGACAGTCAACGGTGCGACCAGGGAGAGAATTACTACCCATGACTTGGAAGTCTGACGCCCCCAGCTTTCGTGCTGCCTCTTCTTTATTTGCTGAATATGAATAAACAGTAACGTGACATCCCGTCTTGGAGGCGTACTGAACAGCGAGGTGGCCCAGTCCTCCGAGACCGAGAACACCTACCCGGTGATGCCACTGGACTTTACACTGCGGAGTGCGGAATAGACGGTTGCACCGGCGCACATCAAGGGAGCTGCTTCGCCCGAGGGGATTCTTTCCGGGATGCGAAAGAGGAAATGCTTGTTCCAAGTCGCATGAGTCGCGAATGAGCCCTGGTCAAATTCGTCAAAGCCATAGAACTGTCGTTGTTCGCAGTAGAGCTCTTGACCTTGATGACAAGACTCGCAGTTGAGACAGCTACCATGGCAGTAACCCCAACCAACTCGATCTCCGCTGGATTGAGATAGGAGGCGTTAGTGCGGAACCAAGACTGCACTTGGATTTCTCTTGTGTCACTTACACCTTGAGGGTCTTGGCAGAGTCGCCAATTGCCTCGACGATGCCAACTCCCCCGTGGCCAAGAACCATATTTTGCGTCTTGTAGTGTTCGTCTGTACCACACAGGCCGGGATGAGTGACGCGAACAGTCACTTGATGGGCTTTTGGGGGACCAGGCCAGGCAATCGTGCCCTGCTGGGCCTTTCCACCTGGGGTGTCAGGATAAACAGTGATCGAAGACATGAGTTCGAGGGGTTAGAAGAGAAAGACGTGTTATTGTAGAATATCAGCATAACTATCAGCCCAAGCCACCCTGCTTTTGCTTCATGACTATTTATGGGAGGCTATACATGATTCAACAAGACTGCAAGTTGCTTTTACTATGGCCAATTAGGGCGCGGGAATGTGCACAATATTTTTCATTGACATCTATCAGTGACAGTCTGCTAAGACATTGCCTTCAAACTAACCAATTGCAGAGTCTCATCGCGCCACTTCTCGGCGCATTTCTCTGTGCTGCTTTTGAAGTGGCCAGTCATACATACAGCAGCGCACTTGTCGATCACGCCAGGCATTTGCCGTACCTGGGGAATCCGAGAGCTACTGAAGTTACATAAAGTTTGCTTTAGAAGCGTCCAATCATGAAAGTAGGAAGCATTCAGTTAGTCATCAAGAACGTTGGCTGGGAAATCTCTCTTACCGATTGGACAATTCTTTAGCAATCTATACGATCAATAGGTTGAATCAAGACGACCTGTGTATCTGTAGGGCAGACTCGTCGCTACCTTTTTCCTCGCCAATAATGGTATAAAAAACAGAGTATGCCTCTCGATACCAAACAATCTCTTTTAACGAAACTTGTAGCAGCTCATCATCGTCTCACACCAACGCTTCTACCTACAACCATCTTCGACCACCAACACGATGCCTACTCAAGAAGAGACAAGGAATCTCGAGGTCATCGGGGAGTACTTTACCGAGTTTTGGGGCAAAGGCAACCCTGATATCGTCGATAAGCTTTGCGCTGACAACTTCGTTATCAACTACCCGATGCACGGTCCTCGACATGGAAAGGGGAATGCTAAGAAGATGCTTTCGGAGTTCAAGGAGGTAAGAAGCTACACGCGAGATTGGCGAATTGACTATTGACATGGCCCCGTCAGGCATTTCCCGACATCTCATTCCATGCTTATCAGCATCCCTTGATCGCAAGCGGGCCATATGTGGTCGGGCGTTGGATCGGAGGTGGCACTCATACTGGAGTTGCTTTTGACGACCTTGCGGTCGGTTCGTTAGAGCGCCCAAATACGGGAAAGAGGATCTATTTCTCTGGCATAACCATTTTCACCCTCAGGGATGGTCTCATTGTGGATGAGACTGGCGAAGAGGGAGCTCTGACAGCTCTCCAGCAGCTAGGCTTGGCTCAGCAGCCAAATCCTGGAAAAGAGGTCAATTATTTCCATGAGTAAAGGGAGCCAAGTAGGAGAAGGAGAGCTCTGGCTGCCAGGCTAGGTAAAGAACGTCACTATGTCTGAGTGTTGCAAAGGTGTATTAGGTACTCCACTGCAAAGGTTTTGTGCAACTGTTCAATGCATTCTGTTTGTTCCATGGACCCTAGAGACCCGGTTTATCTGCTTTAAAAGAAACTTAGGATGCGTTGAGGAGATATCAACTATTAAACACTCATCAAGTACACGAGCTTGGCGTTTCAATTGCCAGGTGCAGCTTTTGGCTAATAAGGGTCAGTTCGATTTCCCGGTCCAGTTAACCCTTAAGGGCCAGGCTTTAACTTGAGCAAAGAACACATTATCAATACATCATAGCGCCATAACCCAATGCAACATAGTGGCTTCTTTTCACCCTTCTGCTGCCTATAGTGGAAGGGTCATACCAAGCTACATTATCAGAGGATCGGTTCATGCCGAGGCCGCCTAACATCATGCCGGGGCATGATGCTAGCTGCTTGCCTTGGCGAGTAAAGCCGCACCTGCATAAATCTGGCGTCCATCTTATAAGCACCAGGTGGGTATCCCGAAATGATAAATGTGTTTCCTATTTCCGGTTATTTATTCCAAAGCGAACAGTGTCAGAAGAACTGCTTGCATATCTCGAAGCCGATGCCTTGGCGTCGTACTCAGACTGGTCTAGACAAAGTCCTGCCTTGAAAGCGTCAATGTAGAGCTATGGGCAACCTATAATGCGTAACCCTGCGTTGAGGGCCTATGTTATGGAGAGCAAGTGAAACGAGTTTGCCAACAGCCAAGTTCTGGAACAGCGATGGTGTGTCTGTCAACACGATGCAAGACTCATGTAGGTAAAGGAAAACATGGTCGCTCTTTAATATGCACATGATACTAATGTTGCTAGTATTGATTATTGGCTAGGATAAAAGCTCTTAATGTAGAGGGCATCGATATGCCACCATTTATGACCGGACTCGGAGATGAGCTATCCCTTTGTATGTTTGTCCGCTCGCGCCAAGCTGTGCAAGCACGCCTCTAATGCAAGTTAGCCTGATAGCGGGACTTTTGTCAACGTGGCCCTTGAATACGAGCCACGACCACCAAAGTTGGGCTCCTCTTGAATAACACGTGTAGTGTCAAAAAAGACTCATTCGACCAGCATTACAAGACTGTCTCGCGTGACGGGCCGGATTAATCGCGGCGTCTTATTAGCCCCTGGACCTCGGTGACGACGGACACGTTTACCGCATTGGGTAGGTAATGCACAAGCTAGTTGGATGTTTTGCGCCCAGTCACATGCTCTATTCTAGCTCCGTGCCTGAAGTCAAGATAGATTGAGTCGAATAGAGCCAATTTTAAGCTTTCTGTCTTGCCTGATTCTATCAATACGACACGAAATGCGTGGTGCTTGGAGTAGAAACTCGTCTTAGCACCCTTGTCGTCTCCTATACTTGAACGGCGTATTGCCTCAAATCGGAAAGATCCCTGTTGATCCCTGTTGATCCCAATGCGACACCACCGGCCAGAGCGAGCTACTTTATGCTGGCTTTGTCCATGCTGTTCTAGTTTCACTTGTTCATTGCAAGCACCTATCGTCTTCACCAGTTCATCATGTCTCTCCGGGCTCTTCCCTCGCAGCTCCTGACTGTCGCTCTGTGCCTGAGCGGCTTGTCTTCCGGTCAAGCCACCGGCAAATTCGACCTCTTGACATACAACGTGGCCGGACTACCTCCCATCTTCAACAACAACGAGGTCCCAGGGGACAAGGGCACCAACGCTAACAGCATCGGTTCGATCCTTGCCAAGCAGGCATACGATGTAGTTCATATGCAGGAAGACTTCAACTACCATGCCTACATCTACAAGACTGATAATCATCCCCATCGTACTCCGACATCCGGGGGTGTTCCGTTTGGTGATGGCTTGAACACTGTGGCCAACTACAATTGGGCCAACTTTGCCCGGAAGAAGTGGAACAAATGCAACTTGAACTCTGGTGACTGCTTGACCCCCAAAGGATTCACCTACATGCGAATGACCATCGATGGTATCGAAGTTGACCTATACAACCTCCACGCTGATGCCGGGTACGTCTACGGGAAATACTTGGTGGTGTCCCTGTACTAACCTTCGGGTCGTTTAGCTCTGACAAGGGCGATATCGATGCTCGCTCTGCTGGCATTGACCAAATTCTTGCCTGGGTCAACTCCAACTCCAAGGGGAAGCCAGTCATCATTGCTGGTGATACCAACGATAGGTGGACCAACTCGGGTCGCAGCATTAACAAGCTGACCGACGCCGGTTTCACTGACAGCTGGGTCCAGCTCATCCGGAGCGGCTCGTACCCCCAGGCTGGTGCTGCCGCAGATCCTTGCAAGGTGCCTGCAGCAGACAACAAGTGCGAGATTGTCGACAAAGTATTGTGAGTTGCGTGTTTTGGAACATGACAAGCATATGTGCTAATTATGACGCTCAGCTACCGTTCTGGTGACTCAGTCAAGCTCACAGCCACGTCATTCAACTACGCATCCAAGGTTTTTGTTCAGGCTGATGGAAACATCTTGTCTGATCATAACCCTATTCACGTCGAGTTCTCATGGTCATCCAGTGCTTAGAATGAAGTTGTTGGCTTCTTGTGTTTGGTTTAGTTAAAATGAAAAAGGGCCTCGTGATTTGAGATTGTCGAGGCACTATGCAGAGTAGATCAATTAGAAAGGAGCGATTAACACCTCAATCATAATCGCAAGGGTGATGTTCCCCGTCGAGCATCCCAGGTCTTATTATCAAACGATTGGATATGAAAGCTTATGGAGAGTCTTGCATTGTTCAAAAAGATCAGAAAAGCTACTGTACCAAACCTCCAAGCTTCCTTTTACATTTCATACTGTTTCGGATAGCTAGCGGCAACTGAAGACGAAACAACATCCGTCCACACTCCAGTACGTTGGGTATTATGTAGACTCTCTATATTCGCGTTGCTTTCATGTAAATGCATTTGGTTGGCGGTGAATAGAGCTGACCAGCACACTGTTCGATGTTAGTATAGGCCCTCTGAAGCAGCCATGCTTCCCCGAATGATCCTCACTCAACACACACAAACCCTCTTGGGTCTCTTTGTGGATTATTGCAACGATTCAGAGACCGATCTTCTGACTCACTTAACCTATCGAGGGCTGGGCTTCAACTGTAGTAAGAAATACATTGTCAACACTATAGTATCATATTATACAAGAACTAATCCTCAACAGAGAGTGTGTGTAGATTAAAGCTTACACACGTTATTCCCGCAAATTTCACACGACACACGATGTCTCTAAAAGAGTCCAGTAGCTGTATTAAAGAGCCAGAGAGGCAATCATCCACGGCGCTACTCCCAGGCCAGTCAATTCAACCATGTTAGCTACCTACGTTGGAACCGAAATAATGTGAAAGCAAATGCTGATGGAAACAATGGCAGAGAAAAAAGACCCTAGGGTGGATATTGGTCCACTGTCTTGGAGTGGCTGAGTAAGTGCTGCGCCCTCAGCTCTTCTGCGGCTTTTAAATCTGACTGTCTGACTTGACAACTCGCTCACCGTCTTGTTACATCTGTCTCTTCAAGTCAGAAAAGATGCACTCAGAAGTCGCCATCGGAGGGGATAGTCATGTCCGGCTTGAGCCCAACTTGGGCTTCAACAATAACGACGTTTCCTGCTTGATCTATGAGCCTCTCAACCATGCTATTGATGAGATCCGGCTACTCACTCTTCATCCGGCTTCGCAGGCAGATTCACCACTTTTTTGCACACTTTCCCACGCATCCCTTGCTGCAGAAATTCCAGCATATGAAGCCCTGTCTTACGTGTGGGGAAAACCCAATCTCTCAGCATCCATATTGTTGAATGATGTCAACTTCCACGTCACGCCAAGCCTGGCATATATTTTATCTGCTCTGCGACTCGACAACCAAGTCAGAGTTCTCTGGATTGATGCCCTTTGCATCAACCAGTCGGATGTCCAGGAGCGCAGTCAGCAAGTTGCCTTGATGCGCAAGATCTACTCTTGCTGCCGACAAGACATTGCATGGCTAGGCGAGCTACCAGATAATGACCCAGAACCTGAATCTTCTTGCGGTAACCCGTATAGATTCCGTTCGCAGAGATCGACCATCAGGGAAGGGATGGAATTTATGTGTCAGTTAACACAAAAGAACCCCGAAACCCTCAAGTCACTTCGAGATAAGTTCAACAACCTATTCTCGGGAGAAGACCAATCCCCACCACGGCAAGATGGTTTCGAGCATGTCCCAGATCTCCTCCTTGGTCGAAATGACCAAGAGAAGCTCGCGGCTCTCTTCCGCTGCCCATCTTTCTGGGATCGACTCTGGATTGTCCAGGAATTATCAATGGCACCACGCGTGGTTCTGATGTGCGAGGGAGCTGAACTAAACTGGGACGCCTTGTCAACTTTGTTCGCCGACGAACCGTATTTCGACGCCTTCCATACCACGGACCATCACGGCGGTTATAGATTTTTCAGCAGCATATTCTTGAAGGTTAAGCTAGTCGAAGACCAGCGCCAATTGTCCAGCAGTGCCCTTCCAACACGAGATGAGTCAAATCTGTTCGACGTCCTAAGTCGATTCCGAAACTTGGTATCGACAGACCCGAGAGACAAGATATATGGATTGCTTGGCTTGGTGACTCAAGACCACGGCATCATCGTCGATTACTCGAAGTCTTTGCGCGATCTGTATAAGGAGGCGACATCATCGATTATCAACCTCTCCAAGAACTTGGATATCATCTGCCAGAACCCATTCGAACGCGGGGGTGGGCCATTGGTACTTGGACGAAGTGGAGATGCAGCTCAGGCGCCAGAAATCTTTCCTTCCTGGACCGCCGAGTTCCATTTGGGGCGCCCCGATTGTGTTTCGATCCTTTTCGCGCAACGCGGCATCTTCGAGGCTAGCTCAAAGAAACTGGAGACGCCATGTCGGTCGCTTGGACCGAAGAAAGAAGTGCTGAGCCTGAAAGGGAGCGTGTTGGGTCATATCGGGCCTGTCCTCCAGGGAGACTCTCCCAACTTGAACGTACGGACCGAAGCGAAGGAGATCATGAGTATGTATTTTGGACAAGATGCTCTCGATGACCCTAACGGACATGATTATGCGCCAATCATCGGTGGCAAACAAGCTAGTCCTAAGGAGACGCTCATCCGGGCCTACTGGCGCACGCTGGTCAAAGATTGTACAGCGCCCCCAAGAATGCGACGACTACTGGAGTCAGAGATTGAGTCCTTAGACCCCATCAACAGGTACCATCTCCAGGCTGGACAAGTACTTCAAACGTACCAGATCTCCGTGGACGAAAGCAAGTCCAGGTCAGCATTCTCCCATCACCCTGGAAAGGATTCCGACCCTACCGAAATAGAGAAATCCAAAAATTTGGAGTTGACATTCTTGCCATGGATATCCTACTCGAATCGGGACTGGATGTTTACTGTGGCTGACAACGGTCTTTTCCTCCTCGCCCGTCCAGGAGTGAGACAAGGCGACGTCATAGCAGTTTTGGATGGAGCTAAAATTCCCATGGTACTTCGCAGGGCTGAGGCAAATCACGAGAATCAAAGCCTGGGAGAGGTCTATCAGATTGTTTGTTCAACATATGTTCATGGGTTTATGGATGGTGAAACTGAAAGAGGGGTTTCTGAAGGCTGGTTAGAGGAGAAGGATTTCCTGATTGCTTGATTCAAGTTGCCTGGAATCATGGTACTTATATTCTAGGCACTAAAAAGCAGCCCACCGCAGCTCAACGTAGTAATTCCTTTCCTAAAAATGGTGCAAATAGACTGTATCCGACGTAGTAGATAGAGATGACAGAAAACCCAGTAAACTTTGTGGCAGAACTTTGCCATACATGTCACTATATGTTGGACTTGCATTGCAGAAACGTTTGAGGCTGCTCATCGCTCCCTGATTATCCTACCTATTCAAACTTGATGAGCGAGTAAGCCGGTTCGTGACGATTTTGATGCTTTGTAAGAATTCTTGCGTGCGTCCGCCGAATATACGTGATGAAGATTGAAGAAGCACAGAGACTCACTGGAGGTGTATGGTCCGCCGCCGCTTCGAATTATTCCCTGCATTTTCTCAGACAAGTACCACTAATGCCCATTAACTACAGTACAAAAAGCGCTTAAGGAGTAGGAGACCATCACTGTCTCCTTACCGCATCAGGGATGGATCTAACAAGGTGCAAGGTTTGTAATTAGCGAGAACCCATCCGGCAGTCCAGTCCCTGGCCTATCAGCCCCAAGCCTGGCAATAGGTGTGTCTGTGCACTGAAGACGGTCCCTCGGCTAAAGCAGTCCAAGTCAAAGTTTCCTGCAAGTCAAAAACAAAATCATGGCCGAGATAGGAGGATATTGTCTATCGACTACCCACATGTCACGACTTAGGTCTCCTTTACTGCATGCTATGAGCTATGTTGTTTTTGACCAATTCAACCAATGATGAGTCTATGAAGTTATACACGTATGCGGAACCAATAGCAAACAGGAAGGATGATTGATGATCCGAAGGTGGCATCATGTGAAACAACACCTTCTTCCCCGCACCTAGGACCACGCTCACAGAACCTCATTTCACCCCGTTGTAGCTACTCCGGCGAAACGGAGACTAGCTTCCTATTGTCCGCAACATGAAAGTATCTGGGGTATTTCACGTGCTGTTTACCGCTGAAGCTTTCGGTGTAACTGCCACACGTATATGTTGCCAGTTATTCTTGCCTGATCTTGGTGCTGACTGAATGAAGCTGCAGGGCCTCTTCACAATGCCGACGAGCATCTCGACAATGGCGACATCCTGACCATTCAGAAAAACTTCAACGGCTGGGTAGTCCCTGAAGATCTGGTCCCCATGCCACAATGCATCGCTCAGCAGGATCAGTCAGCTTGGCTCAAGGCCATGACAGCATGTACTCACCTACGTTGCACCTCGCACTTCGGAATCATCTGCACACACCGTCAATGGTTGACAGAGTTGAGCTGTCTCAGCGTCGAGTTCTCTCCCAGCGCCATCAAAGATTACCTTCCATACTGTAGCAGATCTGTACTCGCCAAGGCCCAGTTGTATCACTGGATACGTAACGTCACCGGTCGAACGTGGCTTGTGGATGTTGGCGACGCGAACAGGCTGCAAAACCTCTGGCCATCTAGCTTGATTAGAGGATTCGCAAGCTTTGATGTGACATACAAGGCACCAGAATGTCTAACAAAGTCGGTTTCTGTTTCAGCGGCCGAGCCATATCAGCATGTATTGGCATCTTGTGCCTTCACAGAGGCTACACAGCACACGGGCAACGCCAATCGTCCTTGGGAATATAGCAAAGCCTTGCGATCCATGACCACTCTGAGCTTCGACACCGTCGGCTACGATCTTACCGGGGGGCATATCAGGCCTGGCCAGTACTTTGACAGAGATTGCTTCTGCAGCGCCTTCACCATCGACACAGAACGAGAACCATGTTCATCATCCGATCCTCTCGACGTGACCAAGGAACGGCTATGGTTAAACGCCACTTGCGGATCGGCATCCCTACCTGACAATTGGACGACGCAAATCAAGTTGACGGGGATCGCATACATTCCCGTCCAAGACTGGCATTGGCCAACATGCGTCTCCGACATGCCGAGGCAGGTAATGGACCTCACCAATCAGTGTGCAACCGATGCCTGCCAGCTCGATACTGACGGCTACTGCCAAACCGCACGTACCATAGACAGAGCCTGCTTCTGCCGCAGCATTCAATACGACTCTTGCCAAGGCTCCTGTCAAGTTTCCAGGACTCGGAGAGATTATGTCGAGTGGCTCCACAATCTCTGTAGCGATGTTGAGGGCTGGCACGGTCTGCCAGCAAACTGGCGTGAACTGACCGTCCTTCTGCCCCGTGAGATGATCCCATGGTCATGGACCGTCAAGCCAACGAATAGCTCAAAGGTTGGTCCTATTGTGGGACCCGTATCCGGAGAAGAAGAAGGAAAATGCCCGCCGAACGAGTGGACACTGGGAAGCATTGTCCTCATCAACGCGGCCACTCTCCTTGCTGCGTTCTTGGGTCAAGGGCGAGGGGATCGTCTCAACACGGTCGATTCGGGATCACACTCGCAGCGACTACATTGGCTGCTCAAGGGAATCCTCCTCGCTGGTTTAACACTCCTGGCCAACTGGCTCAATGCACGTATTGTGCAAAGCACCCCCGGCTATGGAGCTGTCCCTGTTTTCGAGCTGGTACTCTTGTGGTGCTCACTTCCTCAGCCTAATCCGTCCGCCATCTTACCATCTAGGATCCGCTGGCACGGAACAACACTCTGTTCTTCAACGGCATCCTCTTTAGTCGCGGGAGTGATCCTTCAGGTTCTGACATCATATCACATGTTCCTGACTGTTGACTTTGCCAGACAACAGGTGTTTGACCTCGGTAGTATAACAAATGCGCAAAAGGGACATCTGGCTTTGCTCATGTACATTGGAGCGCTCATATGGCTGCTCGCCATTGCTACATGTTTTATCGAAGTAATTCGGCACATGTACAAAACCGGTTCACTTTCAAGCTCCGATGGGGCGGACTGGCATAGATACAAGTACGCAACCGCTAACAGCCAAGATATGGGTGTCTTGGAAAGCCTGTTGGGACAGTCAAAACCGAGAATGCCACAGAGTCGGAAAGAGGAACAGTACACAGAATATGGCACTTTCTCAAGTGGAGGAACAGGGACCAAGCTTCCTCAGAAACTGCCTGCCGCACTGTTCACTGCTGCGGCCAGAAGTGTGCCCTTTGTTTGGATCGCGCAATGGCTCTTTTGGTCCGGGTTTATCGGTCTTAGTTCTGAAGAGTTCGTATACGTTCATTGCGTGATTCTGAGCTTCGCGGCTAACCAGACGCAGGTTCTGTCTTCCCAAATTAGAAGTTCTCACTACTATCTGGGTAGCTGCTTCAATGGGGGGGGCTGCTATCAGGTCGTACCTATAGACACGGCACAGGAATTTGAGTATCCAAATCAGTGACGTCTTTTGGGTCAGTGTCGGCACCTGTTGACTACTTGAACGATTTTGGAGCCCTCAGAGTTGAGTTGTTGTAGTATCAATAGGCCGCTATTAGCTGGACAAAGTTGCTTATGGGAGACTTTAATGAAGCTGAGAACGTTGAATTTTGGGAGGGGAGATAATAGTGGTTTGAGGGCCTATGTTCGCGCACATATTTCATGGTTGTAAAGATGCATCTCTTTGTGAATCAAGAACATAGACTTAGTCTTTGTTTAAAAGCACAGACCGCAAAAAATGTTGATGAACTCTACGGTAAGGGTGCCGTACACTGTTAAATTTCTACCGCGTGGAAAGAATAGAGTCATGGGCATGCTTTCCTTTCAGACAGCCAAGGTCCTCTTCTACTACTGAGCTTTGTTTACAATGCCAAGATCAAAATTCAAGACACCAGAGCCACTTGTTCTAGTCCATATGAACATCTGACTGCAGGGAGGGACCTTGAGGGTCGATGGCCTCAGATAACGGAGCAGCTACACCAATCCCTGCCGCCATTACCGTTATACCAGGGTTAAAGCCTCAGTGGGAACCCTTATGGGCCTTGGTAGGTTTCATGAGTACACGAGACTCGAGATAATGCATCCGGTCTGAGCAGAGACTTTGGGGATTCTTAATCAAGCGTTCGAGAGGAGCCCCAGTTACTATCGAGGTTAGGGGCAACTAAATACCGAACCGATGAGGTTGCCAGAGAAATCGAATAGACAATCTGGATATCAACAGAAAGTAGAAACATAGGCTTGAGAGACCTTGGCCCACTCGCCTGAACAATCACACATCTTGTTGTTACGCTTCCTTGCTGTCGCGATCTAGACAATTGAATTGACGTGGTCATCACCAGCACCGCGTCTATTCAGTGATGAATCTATCATCTATTCGGCAGCAGGGCTCGTGAGTGTGTTCAGGGATAACGCTAGGTTTTTTCAGTGAAGAAGACGATGATGAAATGGGTGAGTGGTTTCTGGAGAATCACAAGAGCCGGGGAATAAATCGAGCATGAATGGAATCATGTCTCAATAACAAACAGGGACCCGGCGACTTGAACCAAGCCCTGCTTTCCACAGCACTAAGCGTGAACACAAGCATGACAAGCTAGGAGCTGACCAACAATGCGCCAGCCCAATATGCACAATGTTGTTTTCGGTGTTAATGGCATCTCTCGCTGGAGTGATTAGTCAAGGACAGGGTGAAAGAACAGAGTGCGAAAGAACATGACCCACATGCACAAAGACTGATGTGAACAAAGACAGCTGGCCGAATAGAGATTCGGGCATCGCTCGTTGAAAATAAACTATCATGTATAAAAGCCATTATACCAAGTAGCTTATTAACGCCTCTTCTTCAATCTCGGAGCTCATTTCATCCCTCTTCGTCGTCATACCACAGGAAGGATGGCTGCCCTCATTCAAGGAATCCTGAAGCCACTGAGGATTGTCGGTTGGGAGGCCCTGAACCCGACCCTTCTAGTCTTAGCTTTCGCCTTCCTTGCCTATGGCCTACCGCATCTCGTTATCAAAATCACTGGTTAGGAGTTCATCGCACGCTGGCTTGATATCTTTGGTCTCAAGACAGCTCTCAAGGTCTTCATCGCTCTTGGGATCGGTCACGTAGCGAACCGAATCCAAAATCTTCGTGCAAGTAACAACTGGAGCATTCTCGGCCGAGGAGAATGGACCTGGTCGGAGTAATCGCCGTCGTGACTGGTGGATGTAACGGCATAGGAAAGGCCATCGTCCTTGCCCTTGTACGAAAGGGTGTACGAGTTGCCGTCCTCGACGTGGCAGACTTTCCGCCGGACCTTGCACAGATTGATAGCGTTTTTTACTGGAAATGCAACATCGCTTCGGCCTCTTCTGTAGCAGCTGTTGCTGATAACATCCGGGACACCATGGGCCACCCCTCCATTCTGATCAACAATGCTGGTATGGCGAACCGAAGCTCCATCCTTGACGTGACCCCGGAAGAGGCTTCAAAACTCTTTGGGGTAAAGCTCATGGCCCTTTGATACACAGTCAAAGCATTTTTGCCAAATATGATCCTGGATAACAAAGGACATGTCGTCACGGTCGCGAGCATGTCCTCCTTGATCTCGCTGCCAACCGCCGTTGACTATTCAGCATCAAAAGCAGGCGCACTGGCTTTTCACGAGGGACTTGCCAGCGAAATCAAGCATCTCTAGAAAGCGCCTGGCGTGTTGACGACGGTGGCTCACCCTATGTGGGTTGATACCAACATGACCAAGGATCGTCAGGAAGCCATTGAGCGTAGCAGTGGGAACAAAATGATGAAGCCCGAAGAAGTGGCCCAAGTCGTGGCGGACCAAATCTTTTCTCGCCATGGCGCCCAGCTCATTATCCCACCCAGTGTCACATAGTTGTCTACAGTAAAAGGGTTTCCCCACTGGCTCCAGGAGTTGACCAGGGACTCGATCGCCAAGGCACTGTGAGCTACTGCGCGGCGAGTTTTTAGCGATGATGGGTTCCCTCTAAGCTGAGCTAGTAAGCGCTCTGGTCTACATAACACTCATATGAGAATTAGAAATATAGCGACAATCATGATTCCGATATCCTGTTTTCTTGCAAGTATCTCGTGACGATCTGAGGAAGGAAGTCGAGACTTCACTCGGGGACCTGCCCCGGGGCCGCTTTGGAGCACCCGGTTACTTCCTTTTCAATACATTCTAAGACATATTTCTGTGTTCTTAGACACGAATTAGAGCCGAACAACAGTCCATGTCATGTCGAAATCTACATGGCGTCTGTTGTCTCTCTAGGCTTTTGGGGAGTGGGTGCAGCATCGCGTCGCGTCGCGTCGCGTAGCGTCACAGAGGGTGGGGGCAGGCGCGTCAAAAATAGCCCTAGCCGATTGAGGGGGAGCCCAGCCTCTTCCCACTGGCATCGAATATGAAACTGAAATTGGACCCAGTCTCGAGTTGGTAAAGACATGAAATGGAGTTCGGACAAGGTTGGTCGAGATTTGTTTGACGGGGACGACGCGATCGAGGGCGCTCCGGTTCAATCATTTTTAGTGTCGGTGGCTACCAATGGCTACCCTACACTCAAAGATGGGAAAAGATATGGAACATTGGAGAGGGATTAAGGGAACTATGGGCCAATGAATAATTATTGATCGTGACGATTGAGTTGTGTTTTGCTCGTCGGAACCTATAGTAGATGGACTGAAGATAGAAACAATTGACGGGGACTTGAATTAAAAAGATCCAAGTCGTATCATGGCAGTTTGTGAACCATGGTCACCTATGAAGTGCCCCTTGAGCAACAAACACACATACACTCATATTCCAATACTAGAAAACTCACTTCAAAACACGGGGTCGGTTGCATCATTAGGACAGGAACTGGTGACAACATGTGCAAGAAGCGATCGTCGTTGTTAATTATTTCTGCTTCAATTGAGTTATGACACTCACAACCACCATTCATCAGAGGTAGACCGGCCCCCACATGTCTGCTTATCTTATCAGATCCAGTATTATCTTATCACCTCACACGCGCGTTATCTTATCTCTTTATTATATCGAGCATACCAGGAATGGCTGGGGCTGGCGTGGCTGGGATTGGCATAGGGAATGCAAGTGCGGATCCGGCATAAAAGCACAGCATTATTTAGCTAGGGATAATATCCAACTTTTCCATCAACTAACTATCTTGGCAGCAGCATCCTTGTCTATTTCTCTCCAAGGGCTGCTCATTTACCCCTGTGCTTGTCTGCGAGACTCTGTTCAGTGCTATATCTCAGATGCACCAGGCCAAGTGAAGACTGGGTAGGTATTTAAGCGCAGACTTTAGTTTCGGCATATTTTCACTTGATTCAACTACTGCCGGGTATTCCATGCCAATAGAAACTCCTCCAAAGGCTCCAGAACATCCATACATACCGCCCGTATGAAGGTTGAGTCACTGAGGTCTGGCTGCGGCTCGAATGCCTGAACGGTTCGCATCGTCGTTAGATTCTCGACTTAGGGATGCACCAAAGCAGCGAGAAAGCGTCATTGCAGCTTTGGAAAGACTACAAAATGTTATAATTCGATGTGAGCTTGAACACCCCCTTTGTTCACGTGGAAGGATCGCGTCCTAGTCAGAATGGAAGCTCTTTTGAAAAGTTTCTAAAATCACATATTACAGGCCAGCCTATTATATCTGGTGACCTCCCTAACCGGACTGCTCTAGAAGGGTCTGGGGACTGGGACACACCTACAAACGAACTTGAGCAGCTGATGCTAACCTTGCACTCTTCCATTGATAGCCTCTTCAGCCTCTTCAGCCTCTCGACCGTGATACGTAGGAGAAGACCCAGAAGCCGACTTCCGAAGCCTGATGGGTTTTTGCCATTGAAGAACTCACCTGATATTAAGCATGTTGAGGATAAGTTCCCAAAGGCCAGGAGCACACCATGGCTTGCACAGCGTCTGGGTAACGCTATCACGCAGCGGCGACAGATGATCCAGTACAGACAGAGTCATCGCGATCGACTCGCAACGGTTGTCTCCAAGGACCAAGCCGAAGGTACTACGAGCAAAATACCTGAAATAACTGCAACAACCTACGAGGAGGGGGCTCAGGGCGAGGCTGGCGGCCGCAGAGATCGACGCTCCATGTTCACATCGGCGACCTCTTTTGTTAGTTGGTATGGGAACGACCTTGGTCGTCGGATTCCTGACCTGCCAGACATGGTACTAGAAGGGACGCAGCTTGGGTATAGAGAACCTATCGAGTGCCTTTACTGTCGAACAATTCAAGTTCTGGCCAACAGGGCCGAGTGGAGGTGAGTATATCAGCCCCTCCTCCATTGGTACTACTGACAGCTAATGCTTGCCAATAGGAAGCACGTTTTCTCGGATCTGCAGCCTTACGTGTGCACCTCTAAAGACTGCACTTCGGAGCTATTTGACACACGACAAGAGTGGGTTAGTCATGAAATCAACACCCACAGGCAGGACTGGGTGTGTATCCATTGCGGCGACTCCAAGATGTTCCACATCATGAGCGCTCTCAAGAACCATTTGGGAATTCAACATCCAAGAGAAATCACCGACAGTCAGCTAGAGACGATGCTAGAAGCTTGCCAGTGTGCGCCGAAAAGCATCGGTTCAGGAGGTTGTCCCTTATGTGATGAATGGGCTCCTCCAGCTGTCGAGTCGCAGAGTAGCAGAATGTTAACGAATTCTGTCGGCACCTGGCGTGTCATTAGCAAATGCTTGCGCTGGAAGCGTTGCCCATATCGGTCGAGGGGTTAGAACTCAAAGCAGCAGCAACTGACTTTGACGACGACCAAGATCCAGAAGACGAGGGGCCCTGAGTGAAAGGCTGCACAGCATGTGGAACCATATGGAGCGAAGATGGGCGGGGTGAAGAATGTCCATTATGCCACAAACCCGGCTACGTGGTAAGCTTGCCCTCTTCGGTCACCCAGCCATCTATACCCCAGGACGACTCTGGCATGTCCTGAGTGCTGTCTGAAAGTTGGCAAGATATGATTGCTTCAGAAGGACGGCTTTACTTCGTGCATGGGGCGGCCGTTTGGCCAGAACACCCTTCACCAGTAGCAAGCCAGGGAGCCCGTCCCGTTAACGCTATGCAAGTAGCAGCAGACACGCAACAAAGCTTCTCAGGGATTTTTTTCACTCAGCGTTACCATTCGACGACGAGCCAGAGCAAAATCTGGAGAACGTTGAATCCTCGGGCAACCCACCAAGCTATAACGTCTTATGGCTCGCCGCGTCACTCTGGGAATTCAATATTGCTACTACCAAGTTGGAAGCGGGGTATTCATACTTGGTGTATCAAGCTGGGGACGTGAGTATAATTAAACGACTAGAGGTATAACATAATGAGCTAATAGGCCTGGGACTAGGTTTTTGATGTTATAGCTGAAAAAGACGTACTACGGCTAGCAAAGAACCAGGATGATCCCCGTGACCAGTTAGGCTGGATCTGGTCAAACCATTTTGCGAGACTGGCTGATTTTAATAGCCTTTGTAAGATGAGAAGATAATAAGAGTATATTACCAAAACAACTTGTTCGGTCTAGCCCTGCGAAAGTATTGGGATGCCATCCAGGTCCCGCCTCTGCTCTGTTGATGAGAGCTGCTCGCTGGGGACTTCATGAAGGTGATGCACAAGTCGAATACGCTCATCGCTGAGGAACTGGGACTGACGACTGCAACTGGGATGTATCGTAATCGATAAGCAAATCAGCGAAGAGAAGTTAGGAACATAACTACTTAAACTAGCCTTTATATTAAATATGAAATAAGTAGAGTTCTGGCTTAGAGCTAGATAAATCCACTATTCTTTGTGACTTCCAATATCGCTCTGGATGAGATGGATGCCTATCAGTGTCAAGATCCGGCTCAAGACACTCCATTGGAAACAGCCAGAAACCAAAAGATGTTTGCCTCTCCTGCTGTAGATCTCTAGAGACGTTACCCTTACGAGCCACTAATATCTTATCCGCTTCCTCAACCCACTCCATGGCTGTATCCCGATTATTAATAACTGGCAGGCGTGTTGCCTCACGGGTGACGATGCATCGATAGTCAACCTTTTGGCTGGGGTCTATTACTTGCAATCTCGCAAGCATTCTCAGTCAGCCCTGAACCTGCTTTCGAGGGCTATGTGTACCCATATAGACTACCCTGAGATCCAGAGGTCTCGGGTCATATGGTAGCCGGGTAAATGCACGGCAGTGTTGGGACCGATTAGCACAGAGCACCGAGCCATTCGACGGGTAAGATGCTGATGTCCTGTATCTTGATAGAGTGTATCGGATAAGAACCAATGGGCTCGCACTGAACGACTCACCGTTTGCCTTGCTCCGTTGGAAGTCGACGGCTCTGCTAACGGGAGTTTACAGATGCCGCCAAAAACCGGGTCATGTTACCATACCTATTAGCTCACGCCTGCCACCCTTGCGTTTCATCGGCCTGTCCGTGTCCCCCACGGCCGTCGCTATTCCCGACCACCCCGTGTTAACTGTCTCTCTGCTGATTGGTGGTATAATTGGTAACGACAAGGGTCTCGCTGGGGTTGAAACTCGGTGTTCCCAGTGGGAGACGGGAGATCTCCCCATTCCGTACGCAGCGTCAATCTATACTTGATCTCTTATGCTACACCCTGGTTATAGTAGTAGTCAATGTATACCAAGAAGCGTGGCTCATGCTTGCTCTTGCCAAACTCATACTTGACTGATCGAGTCATTATTCGAGATTTTCGCCACTGGACTAATTTGGAAGGTCCTTACCTTCTCTCGGCCATTCGGTAATTCACCATAAACCCGGACCTTGGCACTGTTCTGAAATGTAGAGCTTATGTTTATTCGCTTCGTTCATTGTCAGCTGTTGCTTGTCTCGGTTTTCTCTTGTGCACTTAATCTCCCATACATTCCATCGTTCCTTTTGCTCCGACATCCAAGATCAGTCCCTTGGGTACTGTCAAACTTGCTACCCCATCCTCGACTACACGAACAGAATGAGCGGAATAGCAGGAGATCGCCGGATATACGAACTCAACATCGCCCTCGTTATACTCACGACGGTCATTGTGGCGATGCGTCTCTATTCACGTGGCATATTAGTTCGAGCACTCGGCCTCGACGATCTACTGGCTTGCTTCGCATACGTGAGATATCCTCTGATCCTTACATGAACCGAAGTTAAGACGAACATAATCTTAGGTGCTAGCTATCGCTCTATCGGGCCTGGAGATTCGTTCCGCCTTCGCTGGCGCCGGAACGGACATGGCGCTCCTGACAATCGAGCAACGCGTCAAATTGTTTTCGGTAATTTCCTTTGGCTAACGGGTTTATGTGAGTATTTCTGACTGCTGTATATCTATAGCTTCGGCCTGCAATTCTTCTCATCTTCTTTGCCGGCACTTGCTTCATGAGGTTATCTATCCTGGCCTTTCTGCCACGGCTGAATAAATCACGTAGGGTCATTTCTGGCTGATAACACACATTTGTGTCATATAGTGCCTGCTAATACAAGTACAGGAACATACATACGTTGCATATGGGTGACTGGATTTGTCATTGTCGCCATCTCCTTCATTGCAATTATATGGCTTCTTACTCAATGTACCCCTGTGCAGTGCGCAACGACCTTTGTGCTCGACCGTCCAGTCGGACAGACTACTAACACAATCATAGGGATGTATTTGACGCTGGAAAGCCCGACAGAAAGTGCAGGCCCATGAGCCAAGAGGGTGACATGGTCTGGGCTCACAGCATCGTCGGGGTGTTCACCGACATCGCCCTGTTTATTCTGCCCATTTGGATTATCCGCAAGAATCTTATAAGGGTGACTGCTCATACTGCAAAGGTCTTTCTCGTCTTCGCAGTTGGTCTATTTGCTATTATCACTGGCGTCCTTCGATTCGCGATCACCGTCACCTCCAACTTCGAGGTGAATACGTGAGTCTCCCTGCCAACGGTCCCGGAGTGATCCATAGACTCTAACCTGTTGTTTGTTGATAGTTCTCTCAAGATGGCCCGCGTTAGCTCCTGGACCGCCTTGGAGGTGCATGTCGGCATCTGGTGTGGCTGCTTCGCCGGACTTCAGCCCCTAGTACGACTGGTTTCGTACAAGCTCAAGCTTCGAAGTCGGCTCGACAGTACCAAGACACCAATGGAGTCTCACACTCGACACAACGGCCCGGGCATCATGCTAAACGATCGTGACCTGCCTGGGTTCGGCGGATCCCTCAAGACCGCTCGAGTGTCGGACACGGAAACAGATGCAGCCAGCAGCAGGGACATGCTGAACGATAGAAGCTTGGGTGGGCAAGAGTTGGAGCTTGGCGACATGGATAGTACTGGTCGTATTTTGAGACAGACACGCGTGGATATCAGAGTCGAGGAAGGTCTCCCTGTCACGGATCGCCAAGAAGTAAGGCACACATGGAATGCCATTTGAGGCAATGATAGCCTCCTTAAATAACCTCGGTTCAAGCATGTGGGTAGACAGTTATAGAACCGGTCACTTATTACTGCTCACATATTAGCGATGCTTAATCCAGTGGCGTTTCCATCATGGAGTTAATCCTTGGACGGGACGGATCATCAGCGTCTTACCGATGGGATAGAGTTTAGACATGGATCGTGATTAATTAAATATGCTCAACGATGACAAAGTTCTCCTGGACAAGGGGGCGAAGTTTCGCCAAGTAGTACTCCCAGGGGCCTTGAAGTTTAATAAGTGGGTGATCAGTGAGAGAAAAGTGATGTATCATTGTCAGCAAAAAGGCACAGCTCTTTATACACACGTGCGTTCGGATGTTGAACCCTTTTTACGTGCCGCGCGGTAGTTATCTTATCTTGTGATGACAAGTCAGGGGTCTACGTAATAAATGCCACCACCTCAAGCTTCTTAACTAGTATTAGTAGGCTATCCGTGAGGCTCAGATCTTGCCCGAACTGACTATGCTACTTTCGATAAGCCCGGTCTATGACTCTCCAACCACCTCTAACCATCAACATCACAGCGAAGTATCTTGATATAGTTTGGGGAACAGTCGGATCACCCACACATCCGTAACTGGTAGCGCCAAAGGCCACATGATGCGGAACGATGAGTTCTGGAGCCAATCCGGGGACTACTTAACAGTGATAGGGAAAATATGCCCGACGAAGTACTTGGAGGGGCCTAGAGACCCGCCCGGTTTCCCGTGCTTGGTCTTCCGAGCACAACGGAGTTGCGGAAGACCAAGTCACGGGAATAGGCCGGGCTATAGGCCCCTTCAAGTACCTGATCGCCGTCTACGGTCAAGGCGTTGTTTGGTTATATCCTAGGAATCGAACCACGGTCAGGAAAAGCTCGGGATTTGCGACTGCGACTTGTTGGTGAAGGAGTATGAGGGCAAAGGTGTACAATGACTACTTCTTGAAGGTTAGCTTGAACTCATAGGTCTAGATTTCATCATTTTCGTCCCCTTGGCCCGTATCCTGGATCAGTAGCTCCTCAGGCAAACCGACGTCTGGAGCGGATGAGAGGGTGTTGGACTATAGGTATTTTCATCCACCAGGCTTTTTGAGCTTTCAAGCGTCATTTATAATTGGGTCATCCCATGCCCAAGATAGAATGGTGACTCGTTGGAACGGCTTGGGGGATCAATGTGGTAGCCAGCCCTCTAGACTACGCCACAAGTATGGTGTGGTAGAAGGACAGACAGCGTGCCGAGGCACAAAGGGGGATTGTTTTATTGGAATAGCTAACTCCGACTAGAGTTGGGAAAAAACGCCGGTACAAATATAGCCAGGCAGATGCATCTAACTGGCCGGAGAAAGATTCAGGGTACGGAATCAAGCCGATCCACAGATACATCCGTTAGCTAGCAGAGTGACTTGACCCAGCGCAGACCCCGTGGGATGAAAGTGATATGCGCAGCAGGATACCGTTAATTCTTGCCATGAGAGCAATAGTATTGTGCAACTGTTTTAGCATCCGTGTACATGGAAATCAACCGAACGTCTGGTGGTCAATCTATATTATCAGGCGTCTTCTTTACTAGCCCAGTGCTCCTCGAGAGCCGCTCGCCTGTCGTGGTAGCTTAGGAGAGCAGATTGAAATCTTTAGATTCGTTTAATCAGATTGACATCAGAAGGTCTTACGACGATTGAACAGTTGTCTGTGACACATGGCAGCTTGTTGAGCATCATGAGCTCTTAGGGGAACCTGTCTTTGTGACCTTGGCTCACACCAACCTGGAAAGCGAAAAAGACCTATGACAAGCATTCACGGGTACCCTGGAACTTATAAGCATAACTAACGAGGTTTCCCTCATGAACCTACACAGCTCGGCTTCATCGGACATGGGTTTGAGGTAGCTCTGATTGTGGCTAGGCTTGCAACGCGATCTCCAAAGGGAATTATCCATCATCGCAAAGAGCCAGACCGGCGACAAGAGCAACTTCACACTGGCCTCGGAAAGATTTTGCCATACAGGGGCTTATGTCTCCATCGCTCCCGCCGATCGCATTGTTAGCCGTCTCTGTCTACCCCATCATTTGCGGCGTATTGAGGCAAAACTCGAGCAAACTTTTATCCTCCGCTGCCGACTTTCCGTGGTTAAAGGTTTTCCCGGGCTGGAGGCTCCATCTGACGTCTTACTTTGAGGAATCGGGACCAATCCCGTTCTAGGTATTTCACCCTTTTATGGATCTGAGTTATTTCCGTTCAATGCCCTTCTCCCACGTCACGGACACGTGAATACAGAGAATGAATATTCGTAGAGTTCTTGAACAGCGCATGGTGGTGGTAGGTTGGCTGTTGTTTTTTCTTACTCACAGTAGATACTAAATTTGATTCATTCCCCGTTTGGCTTCCAATTATCGTGACTGATACTATTCCAACTTGTTATCAAGATGACCCTTAATTGGTCATCAAGTAACTAATGTAAAGTACAATCGCTTGTTTTGGACTCATGTCGGTGACTGTTAGCTCCTCCACCGTGGAAACGTTGCGGATTCCAACTCCACAGGAACCGTTAATCCCTCCGAGCTCTCCGCCTCGTAGCTCCATGTTCGAGTCACTTACCGCCCCAGAAGATAGAGTTCTTTGTAACGTAGATGATGGACAAGTCTTTACTCGTTCACCCACATGCCCACATTGACTGGAGCCTGGGGCAAAACTTGGGGCCCCAGCTTCATCGTCTCCATCCCATATCTGTCGTCTTGTCGCACCAGTTTCATCTCACCAATTCATCTTGGCTCTTACCTTTCCCAACTTGTTCTCCCTCTTTGTTCTATTCTTCACCTACCAGTCATGGGTCTTCTCACGCTTGTCGAAGACCGACCAACGCCTCCGGTTGTATACAACTGGCGGGTTTATGTCCTCGCTCTCGTGGCATCATGCGGATCCAATATGATTGGTTACACCAGTGCCTTCATAGGTACCACAATCACACTCGATTCCTTTCAGAAGGAGTTTGGCATTGATCAAAAGACTACCGAGCAACGCAACCTCATCAGCGAAAACATTGTCTCGCTTTTCATTGCTGGTGCCTTCTTCGGTGCCCTTCTTACTTATATTCTTAGCCACTGGATCGGTCGCAAGTGGTGCCTAGCAATTGCGTCAGCGACCTTCACTTTGGGAGCTGGCCTTCAATGCGGTGCCGATGGAGGCCGTGGCCTTGGTATCTTATATGCAGGACGTGTGTTGTCGGGCCTGGGCACCGGTATTGCCTCGAATATTATCCCCATTTACCTTTCCGAGCTTGCGCCACCAGCTATCAGAGGACGACTCGTAGGTTTGTACGAGCTTGGGTGGCAGATTGGTGGCTTGGTAGGCTTCTGGATCAACGTAAGTCACGCAGTCTTTCCCTTTGTTCATTCTTTGGAGGCTAATCGTTGCTCAATCTCTAGTACGGCGTCGAAAAACACCTCCCCGAAAGCAATAAACAATGGATCATTCCTTTTGCTATCCAGATAATTCCGTCGGGATTACTCTTTGTTGGATCCGTCTGGATCCGAGAATCTCCTCGTTGGCTTTTCCTCCATGACTTCCGCAAGCAAGCCATGGACAACCTGTGCTGGATTAGGCAACTATCTCCTACCGACATTTACATCACCGAGGAGGTGGCAGCCATAGACCAGGCTCTTGAAGCCCAGAAGGCAGTCGGCGGTGTTGGCTTGTGGAAACCCTTCCAGGCCCTGGGTCAGCGCCCGAACATAATGTGGCGTCTCTTTCTGGGTTGCATGCTCTTCTTCTGGCAGAACGGCTCGGGCATCAACGCCATCAACTACTATTCTCCTACCATTTTCTCTGTAAGTGTGCTGTCATTTCCCGGGACAGCAACATGCTAATCATTTGTAGAGCATTGGCGTTCAGTCCGACACTGTGAACGTCATGACTGGCATCTTTGGTGTCATCAAGGCAGTCATGACTTTTATTTGGTTGCTTTTCCTCGTTGACCAGCTTGGAAGAAGGAAGCTATTGCTCATCGGTGGTATCACCGGTTCGATCTGCATGTGGGTTATTGGTGCTTACATCTACGTCGTCGAACCCACCAAGCATCCTCAAGAGACCTTGACTGGTAGTGGTATTGCTGCCATCTTCTTTTTCTACATGTGGACCGCTGTGTATACTCCAACGTGGAACGGTACTCCGTGGGTCATCAACTCTGTACGTTTTTCTTTTATCCACTGTCTAAAAGCACCTACTAATTCTTCTTGATCAGGAATTCTTTGACCCAAGTTTCCGTTCACTGGCCCAGGCCTTCACGACCGCAAGCAACTGGTTATTTAATTTTCTGGTATCAAGATTCACTGAACAGATGTTTGCTGCCATGGGGTATGGTGTCTACATGTTCTTTGCGTCGTTGTCGTTCCTTGCCTTCCTGTTTGCCTTTTTCCTCATTCCTGAAACAAGTGGCATTCCTCTTGAGAAGATCGACCGGTTGTTTGAGCTGAAGCCGGTATGGAAAGCGGACAAGATACTCAAGGCTCAACTCAAAGAGGAGGAAGAACAATTTCGTCACAATGTCAAGGAGGACCTGGTCTACTATGAAAATCGGGATGACTCCTCTAATAGGTGTTAGATGACATGAATATTGGTAGTTTATTGATAGGGACAAGTGTAAATCATCAAAGCAACCCCCGAGAATAGATATCCCTTGGAACTGGAAAATATACATCAGGCCTGGACGACAGATAATTGCGAGTTTCTATGAGAACACGAAGCAAATGATGCTGTGGCAAATACGAAGGTGCCCTGGCCTTCCTTGACAAGAACGATAATGAAACCCACTTTGACGGAATAGTCTCGTTACACGATAGCTTGAACAATAGGGAAGCCTAATGAGGTTTTGTCGGTGTGAAACTCGTTATTAAACGCTCAACTGGATTCATCCGTGGAGCCTGGATTTCGATCCTGCGAGATAGAAATGAACCAATCATTTGGAAGAAAAGATCATCACCGATGTTTGCATAAAACTCCCTAGAGAGATTTCACGGAGGGGTAACCCCCCGCCAAAACTTCTGTCTCCCCAGTGCCCAATCGACCAAGATGGGGACCGCGGATCTACCATTTCAGTTTCCTATTTTCTACTACATCTTTTCATTGACCTAAATGTTACCTCACCTCCTCGTCTCAACCTGTAGATGACGCCTTGAATATTAACTACTCAGATTTAACATTGTGCGTACGTCCTCCGGGATTTTGACGTCGACATCGCTTGGCATCATGGATGTGATAGGAAGTCCTTTGGGTCTGCAATGACTAGTATTGAGCGGACCCTGCTGTGGTATCCTAGTGACCCCTTCGGATATATACATGGTGTCCGACGTGACCAAAAACAAAGATAGAGTCACTTGTTTCATCATCTTGAAGAAGCCGGCAAAGACGTATTGCTTTTATCATTCTGTCCCCCAGCCTTCTATGTCGGCGCGACTGATGAAATACTTGCCGGGTCTGCCAATGCAAGTGTAGTTATAGCCTGCGATACCCTCTTGTAACTCGAAGCTTGGGCCGCGGCTGACACCAGAGGTATTGACTAGAAACAAATCTATTCGACAGTTGCTTTTCAACAAAGACATCGGCAAGGCTGTCACCCGTAGATTTCCACATAGAAAGACTCACAATCTAAGGTAGTGCTACCAGAGTATAAGAGGATCCCCGGATTTATCTGTAGTGCCACAAGAGTGTTTATAAGGTGTTCCAGTGTTTCCTTAAAAGACAGATATTTTCGTCCCCAATGCCACACGGAAATCTCACAGATATGCTAGCCCAATAATGCGAATGTCTTCATTCAACGTGATTGGCCTCTAGGCTAGGAGATTTTATGAAGCCTGCAATACTGACTCAGATAGCTGCACGGATCAGGTCGCCCCAATGACCCAAGGGTTCAAGTTGCGCTACAACAGACAAGTCAACCAAGGTCCGATTAGAGCATATGACGCAAGTAATGTATACGGACCAATGAAACTTGATTGGATACAACAGGGTCCAGCAGGTGCTCCCTTCATCCGGAGTATGTGCCAGCTAGATGATTTGAAAGACTACAATACGCAAAGTAAATCAGACTGTGTGAATCCGCAAAAGGGATTTGACATTAGTCGGTGACAGAATTGCCGGGATTGTACTTTAGGCCCACGTACCCCCAGAATCCTATTTCTAGACTCCCGGCACGCGACGTGATGGATGGATCATGATAATTTTAGGACATCTGCTCGAGACCTCAGGCCAGCTTACTCCTTTTATCTAGTCACGCTTTCAAGTAGTAGAGACCTTCACCATTGGCTGACAATGGATACTTGCCGCAGCGGCACAAGTCCCCGGTGAAAAAGGAGACGTCATTCAGGATGTGCTCGGGCGTGGTGGTGCTCAAGATGACACTTTTTCGGAGAGGGGAACCACGAGAGGTGATTTTGTACTTTTCAATCTTGTCCTTGAGCTTCACATTGTTGTCGATAGAGCCATTGACTGACTCAACAATGGCAGGATTGAGCTTCAAGCATCGTCTCTCAGCCCCCTTCGGGGGAACCACGTAAAAGCATGATTTCCAATGTGCTTTGGGGTCTAGGATGAGGTGTTGTTTCCCACAAAAGACGCACTTTCGCTTTTCCGCGAATACTTCATCCTCCGCCTCGGATGATGACTCTTGCTCCCACGCCTTGTCAATTGCTGATTTCGTCATGAAGAGGCGACAGATTTCCATGGCATCCCGATTTTCTTTCCTCTCATTTGTTTCGAGAAATAACCAATAACTTTCGTCTCTAACCCGGATCGCCTTCATCAAGTCCATCGTCGCCCACACAGGGAAGTCGTTTACCACATCCGAGTTGTGAAGCCGATGATATGCCTTTTCAAACGCCGAGATCCAGGCTGTGTCGGAAACCTTGTAGATGATGCACGTAGAAGGACTTTTCGATACTCATTGTAGGCTTGATGGCCTTCCACCATCAGGTGAGGTTTAATCTGACGCTTGAGCGCCACAAGCCGGTTCCTGGTCCCACTGATCTGTTGGATAGCCTGTAGATAGGATCGAGCGATAGACCTGTCGTTTACGAGTCCCAACTGGAAGATTGACTCCTTCTGAGCTTGGTATCTTTCGCGGGCATTTGCCTCATCCTCTGCGTCACCTGAAGTGGGCTTCACGGCCGACGTGGGTTCCGTCAAGTCATCAGTACTTTCTGGGTTGACAAGCTGCCATATATCCAATTCTTCAGCAATGCCTTTAATTGACGATATCCATGGTGCGGCAACCCCTTCCCATGCTTTTGGCAGCTAAGATTCCTGATCAAAACATGATCGTAATTGAGGTTGCTTGCATGCCTCCAGACAATATCACGGCAAACAGCCGTATTCTGGATAGCGAGTTTCCACCTAATGATGCTGCCGGCTTGATGGTTCGAACAACGGCGATAACTGCAACCGCTGTAGCCTGTATCATCAGTGTGATGCTTGTGTGACGGATTGGGGTCAAGTTTGTTCATTCTAGTTGTTTGTATTCATAAATTGAATATTAAATTAAGTGTTCTACTATGTTGTCATCTGCTGTGTGCAATAAGGTAGCTAGCCAATCAACCCACCGCAGGACCCTTCGAATATAATATAGCCCTGTCCTTAAAAACCTTCAGTGCAATGCGTCATCCAAGAATGATGTTGAAGTGTGGGAAGTTCTACCCTGCACGAGGCCGGAACTCGTTTGCCGATGTCCTTGTTATCAAAGGTGGCGTGATGCAGGATTCTAGACAGGCCTTGGCCATGCAGCCAATGAAATCATTGTAAGTGAGACATTAACCAATAAATGAGTGAGATTAACCCCTGCAGGCGCACGATTACAGATTACAGGTCACAGAATACAGGCTGATTGTCCACTGGCCACGACTCAAAGAAGGGACGTTCTGCGGTTTTTGGGTGAAGAAAAATCACCGACGAGGTTCAATCTGCTTCATAAACGAGAGTACTGATCAGACATTTATCTCAAATAGAAGCCAAATGATAGAGCATCTTGTGCATCATTAAACCGCTGGGAAGAGCTGCCCTGTGATGATGGATGGCAGGGGAGACAGGTGGGATGAGTGTGAGACCAGGGGTTGATTCAGCCGCAAATCACTCCCCCTCATCTCCCAAAACTGTCACCACCTTAGAGCACCGTGGAGATAGAAACCGGCCGACCGCCTCAAGTCGTCCAGATGGATCCTCTATCTATATTGTCAGTAGTGGCCGCAACGATACAGTTTGTTGACTTTGGACAACGATTATTCTCGGAGACATGGCAAATCTACCGCTCTGCTTCAGGCCAGACCCTCCAGCTGCAAAATCTCTCGGCTATCTCATCAGATCTCTCTCGGCTATCCACAGACGTGAAGAAGGCTTTTCAATCTCGAAGTAAGAGCAATTCTAGCTTAGAGGATGCCGACAAAGAGTTGCTTCGCCTTTGTGGCGAGTGCGACGCCATCACCTCCAAAATCCTTACAGTTCTGCCCAAGGTTAGCACCGCCTTCCAATCCGAACTAGCTCAGGACAAGAAAGCGGTTGAACGAGCCTGGCTTGGATCATTTGAACCAAGATCGGCGGGAGAATGCTTCCGAGCAGCATTGAAGAGTTGGTGGCAGCGAGAAGAGATCATGGACATCAGTGAACGCCTCGAGAAGGTGCGTCAAGGAATGATGATGGCCGCAACTATGTCGATCTGGTACGTTCTTGTCACAAAGATCAAGCTGTATTTATATCAGGCATATTGCTCACCGTTATTAGGGCTAATGCATAGAGCATCAAAGACTGGGAGCACCAGTTCAGCAAGAAGCTAGACGTCATGATAGGCATGGTGTCTCGGGCTTTAACGACAAGCGAATACGTGGGCCCGGAGCAAAAACAAACCGAAAACAAAAAGACGGCCGAGAAAAGTGCTGCTGACTCCATTCGACAGAGCGATCTGACTGCTCAGATCGTAAGACGTATTTGGAGTCCTCACTGGAAATTCGACCGGGCCCTTCTGGCCTCCTTCCCGCAGCAGACTGACCTATCAGCCGGCCAACTCAAGTCAATAATCTGTGACAGCTTGAGCTTCGACTCGATGGACAATCGTGAAGAAGCGATCGCCAAGACGTTCGACTGTACCTTTCGATGGGTGTTTGATAGGAGCCCACAGATTTCGCCGCAAGGAGTTTCTATGTGGTCCAGTCTCCCAGATTGGCTCGAGGGAGATTCTGGTCTCCCTTACTGGATCACGGGGAAGCCTGGCTCTGGCAAGTCCACCATGATGAAGTTCATCCTGCACCATGAGGGATTGGACGGTCACCTACAGAAGTGGGCTCGAGAATCTCCATTATACAAGATCAAGTACTATGCGTGGAAGCCAGGGGCGGAGATGGCAAGATCAGTCGATGGATTGTTACGCACGCTCCTTCACCAAGTTCTCACCATGAGCCCTGATATGGCGCCTTATATCTGCCCACGACGCTGGTCCCTGTTCCACGCAGTTCGTGAGATCGGATCGTTCCCTCCCTGGACCACTTGGGAGTTGGAGGAATCTTTTGCGCGCCTGCTGGCTTTCAAGGAAGGGGGCCCTCGCCTCATCCTCTTCATTGACGGTCTAGATGAGTTTGACATTGCTCCCGTTGATCTATGCAAGAGGATACAGAGCATCTCTGCTCACCGAACCGTCAAAGTCTGTGTTGCTAGCCGACCTTGGCCACAGTTCAGCGACGCTTTCGCAGGTAGCCCGGGGCTGCAGATGCATCTTCTGACTGATGCCGATATTCAGGCCTTTGTTCGCGGCCACTTCCTTGGAGTGGTGGCGTTTCAGGAGCTGAACGACCTGTACAGAGGTGGTGGTGATCAACTGCTTGAAGACATTGTGAAGAAGGCCAAGGGTGTCTTCCTTTGGACTGCGCTGGTTACCCAAACACTTTTAGAAAACCTTGTCGATGGGTCAAGCCTACCACACCTCAAAACGATTCTCGACACGATGCCAAGTGAGATCGAGAGTCTATACGACGCCATCTATGCAGCGATTCCTAGGAGACTCCTGCCTGAAGTATCTGCAACTTTGCAGCTATACGTCCTGGCTTTCCAACCACTCAACTGGATGACCTTCTGGCTTTCTGACGAGACCAGGAATGGATCAACCGCTATCCACACTCAGTCTCTAGACAGGGACAAGGTACAAGCGTCTGTAAAACGCAGACTCGGGGCCCGTACAAGGGGCATCCTGGAACTCGTACCTCGAACACAAACTATTGAATACCTCCACCGAACGGCGGCAGAGTGGATCAACCAAACGCGTGTCTGGGAGCAACTCAAATCCGAGAGTCCACCGGACTTCGATCCTCATTACTGTCTCCTTCAGGCAGAAGCTATTCAAGCGGAGAACTGGGAACCATCCGAACGCTTCTTCCTCCCGGGCAGTATCGCCTTCTGGAAAGATGTAACGAAAGGACTGCATTACGCCTCTCAAGTTGATCCCGCTGTCATCTCAGATACAGCACTGGCTACTGCCCTTGATCGATTTCATGATGCGGTTGCAAAAATGTTCACAACCTTCATCGGCCTGGAAGATACCGATGCTTCTGCCAAGCTATCCTGGGCATCGTACCAGCCTATGAAAACCCAGGGCGTGAGAGCGAATACCTTTAATGGGCTGACGGCACAATTTGCCATTGTCCCGTACATTCGCTATGCGTTTAAAGACAAGGCTACGCCTTTCCACCCAGTGTCCTAGAAGCGCTCCGTAGCCTTGCTTGAGCAGGCCATCTTTGGACCTGTAGCATATAGTGCTCCTGGAGTGCTGGCAATTCTCGACCAACCGAACTTGCCGAAGGTTTCATACTCCCAGAGGTTACAATCACTCAGTCTTCTTCTCGAGCGTGGGGTACGACAACCTGGTATTGTGGCCATGGTCAAGGAGCATGGATCTGATGAGAACAGAAGAGGTAATGACGATTATGGCCAGTATCTTAGTGATGTTCTGCAGCTGCTAGCTCAGCATCGAGCAACAGGCGGGGAGAAGAGGAGTTATATGAAGAGGCTATTCAGGCTTGATTGACTGAAACGAGAAGGCAATTTGCTGTGTTTGTAAAAAGGATGGGGGCATTGGCGAGGTTTCCCTAAACCTCGAGCGGCGAGTTTATCTATTGGCCTTGGGTGATGACACGTGAATAATGGAAATCTCGCATGGGTACACGAGCATGCGAGAGCATTTTCGCCCACACGGTATTAAGAATCTCAGAAGCACCCTGACGACTTGCATTCCGAGTACATACTAGTTCAACTGTCATATACCCTCGGCGATCCTTGACACTTATCGGGCCTTTCAAGACGTGTTTCTCATATTCACAACAGAAAGTAGTCTGAGACATCGTAAGCCCTAGGACACATGTGACAGATCCTTCGGCTCTATCTAAGATGTTTCCGGAGGCGTCCTGTCATTTTACAATTGCCGGCTGGCAAAGATACGAGGGTCAAGCGAGTCTACCGCCGCGATCGACATGGGCACCGACCTCTCAACCCAGGGTGAGTGCCAGGGTAGATGATGCGAGAACCCACTTCGACCCCTGGGATCAGCCAATATTGTCATTCTATACGTTACCCGCCCAGAGGCTGAGCAGTTCGCCTGTCGAGACTTTACTACTCTTAGAAATCGACATACAAGCGTCTCGGTCAAAATCTAGGACCCTTGATGATGTACCTTGGTATGATTCGCTCGAGCAGAATGGTTCGATACTGAGTGTGCTCCAACATCACCAACGCTGAACCAAATTTCAGCTTGTCCCCATGTCAAAAGATAAGCCCGCAAGGTAATGTACCGAGCGATCTCACTCTTAGTGCCCAAACGACACCAGAGAAAATCACTTGGCGGTATCTCTTTCCTGAGCCGTGCTCCTCAGCTGATACCGAATGCAATCATGCTGGATTTGCTGAGCAGGAATGTGACAACTAATCCTTGCCCAATTGCCTGTGTCCCTCATGCCATGACGGTTGATTGCTTGCAAACTGCAGTCGCTCCTGGGTCTCCACGTTTGAGATCGTAACCGACCTACATGAGATCTTGATGATTCGCTCTGGATCAATCCGCCTGGACTCGCGAAATGGCTGCGGAAGTCCATCGATTCGGATGTATCACCAAAAAAGCGTGATTCCGGCACATCCGGATATCAGCTGAAGGGCACCAAGGAAACCCCAAGTGACACCGTCTCCGGCGAATGGTGATCAGAGGGAGGCTGTGACTTATTACCAAATGTCCCTCCACTTTCTGAGATGAATCTCAGCTGGGACGCTCAGATGGGGAACAATGGGATGCCCGGAGACGCGGCTCAGTGAGACGATTCTCTTTGTATGGGAACTGAGACGATCAGTCCATCGGGTGGAAACCAGCCTTCAAGTAAACCAACTATTTCTCAATTCAGAAGATGAAGGAAATAACGACTATCTGCTCCATGTCATTATTATACTCTCGTGATCTCTTCATCGTTATATAGAGAAGTACCTGTCTGTCACTCAGACTCGCATTTGGACCAGATCTCGGACACCTCATCTTACGCAGTAGATAATGATACTACCCTATAGAGATGTTAGTCTGTCATTTCTCAATTGTACTTGGCCCACGCAACAGGACAGAATGACAAAAGTCCCCTAGCCCAGTGGATACGTTGAGGGACATTGGTCGATCAGATAACGAAAAGAGGGTGCAACGAAGCTTGTTCTAGTGGGGGCTTTTGGCTGTTTTTGCCCAATCGTTGGTCCTTGTCATCCAAGTATAATTGTCTCACGTTGAAAATGATTAAACAATGACTGATCTACATGACAGGATTTTGTGTCTCAATACCGACTTGAGTATCAATTAATAACAAGCCAACTATGGAAAGGGAATGATAGTGCTTGAAGACACATAAAATGAGTGGAGTTTGGACTTTGTCATCATAGTTGAATGTGTCCCGGCCAGCTAAAGAGGCCCACCCCCCTGGGAATATGGAAACAGCGTAGATTGCCATCCTCCAGGTGTCTTTGTCCCCGCAAGATCCATGGACAAAGAAACAAAAACCCCTTTGAGTCTAGCTGATTACAATTGGACCGAGGCCCGCAACAAGTCCAGCAAAAATCATGATCCCCTGATCAATGCGGATGGAAGAACCATCAGACCCAACAACAACAGGAGTCTCTGTACTGTCGGATGCAGTGGTAGTGTCAGAGTCAGAGTCAGAGCCAGAGCCAGAGCCAGGACTCTCCGGAGTATCAGGTCGTTCAGGCCTGTCGAGTTGTTTGTTGGTTCCAGGCACTCCAGAAGTATCGGGGCTGGGAACCCCAGACTGAGACTCTGGTTCAGAGGAACTGGGCGTATCGGGACTGACGGCTCCTGGCCCCAGATCGGCGGCATTAGAATTTTTTGGAAGGCCCAGGCCGGAGTTGGTCCCAGTAGGATGGGAGGAACGAGTGAAAGCGCCTGATTCACCAGGGTTGGGGGAATCAGGTACGAGAGGTTGAGTCCCGGTGGGTGCGAAGGCTGTCGCGATGCCATGGCCGTTTCCAGGACAAGCTTCAGTGGTGATTACTGGGAGGGTACGTGTGAGCACGCAGCTTGAGGCCTGATCATTGTCTCCAGCCATTGCTCCATTGAGAAGATGGGCAAGAATGAACGCTGACCAATGCCTCATTGTAGTTGAATGCGTCTGGCACGAAAAGAATTTGGGAAGAGGAGAAGTGATGTTTGTTGGGTATCTAACAAGAACAAAGTGAAAGAGAGAAAGTTTTTGTGTAGTATAGGCTCTGTCTTGTTCCGAGTAGAGAATCCTAGCCCTACTTTATAATCAGCGCAGTTTCGATGACAGGAGCCATGCCAAAGTTCCCTTAACATTGCGCAAACTTGATCCACGGAAGACGTGGTATTGGAATTGGCTGATCATGCTTTTCACCGAGATCAGAGCGTCTTTGATTATCTGCTCCACGACGTGAATTTAGGAATCGTCAGGAAAAGAGATTCCTTGTCCGGATGAAGTTACTCTCAGAACTTGGGAAGGGCTCGAGGGACTGGTGTGTATCCTTCAACATAGCCGCAGCTGAAAGAAGAAGCCGGAATAAGGAATGAAGATGTGGATTCTTGTGGGAGATAATACCCCGTCTGACTCCCTCTGTAAGCGATGATGGCTATGAAGATCGCCGAGATAGAGGCCCCACAAACCTGGCTGCCATGGTCTTCGGACCAAAGGCAGTGCATCATATGCACTATCACTTAGACTTTCTCTCGCCGATGTCAGTCAGTGGTTGAGGGTTAGCTCACAGGGATGGAAAGAACAGCTGTAGCCGAGATAACAGGTGGTGCTAAGAACTTACTGAATCCGGATCGTAGACTATCCCTAGATGTCAAGTAGCCATTCGGACCGAGACCTCTTCGCCTATGTCCCCAGGGAGTGAATATGACAACTCGGATGCCCATAGTGGGGCTCAGTTTTGCCCAGTCCGTACCTAGAAGCAGCGTTTCTGTAAGCTTCTTGGAACTGATGTGTTGAAGAATGAAGTTTAAAGCTAGGATTAGGAGTGGGATCGGCGATCAGTATCGCGTGGTGTCCGAACCAAGGCCGGTGCAGAAATGTTGCTTTCTGTCAGGTATTCTGAATGAACATCTAATATTGATGCATTTGGAAGAGACTGATGCAGGTGGCAGTTAGAAATGGTCATCTATATAACATAGCTCTGGCGTCTGCCAACTGTTCATCCTCTCACACCACACCGCACATACAACCACTCTGACTTTCTTTTACAGACCTACAACACTTTCGCTTTGTTCTATAACACCCAAGAAATGCATCTCCTGTCCTTTTCTAGGCAGTGTGCGGTTTTTAGCCTGCTGAGAACTGTGCTTGCTGCTCCTGGTCAAGTTGCCTGTCCTGGTGGAGGAGTTGAGATTGTCGAAATCCAGCCATACGAAATCGTTTGTGATGGTAAGGTTTCAACTTCCACGGGTACCAGGTAAGAACTCACATTTCCTTCACGCACGATGACTCTTCCAAGTAACTGACATTACGAAAAAGAACTTATACCAAGTACCCGGGATCGACTGGAGTCCCGGCTCCAGATCACCTCGGCCAGCCCTATCGACCTGGGGCTTTGGTACCGCCTGGGTCTCCTGGGGGTAGCCCTGGTCAGCCATATGCCCCCGGAAACACGGACGAATCACCTCCCTGTGAGAACTGTGTCACAATCACAACCACGGTGGCTACTCCGTTCTGTACCACTATTACCCCCGACACCGCTGATGGTGTTCGCACTGTTGTGACAGGCGTGCCTCTTCCTTGCGAGGATTGCGTTACCGTTACTGCCACCGGATCTGTCCCCCGTATCACAACTCTGGTCCCAGCTTTGATTGGCGGGAAGACGACTATTATCATTTACGTGGCCTCCCCGCCTCCCACAACTATCACTGAGACCCATCCTTGCACCGACATTGGGAAATGCCACCCCACGACTATTCCACCGCCTGCAGACTGTACTGTTGGGACCTGCACGGCCGTTGTTGTGCCTCCTCAAAGCACTGACCCTCCTGGTGTCACGACGACGACGGTTACGTCTAGTTGCATTGGGACGTCAGACTGCATCCCTACAACTATACCACCTCCACCCGATTGTACTATTGGTACTTGTACGGCTGTTGTTGTCCCTCCACAAAGTACCAATCCTCCCGGTGTCACAACGACCACGGTTACATCTAGTTGTATTGGCACGTCGAGTTGCATTCCAACAACTATCCCGCCTCCGTCTGATTGTACGATTGGCACTTGCACAGCCATTGTTGTACCTCCTGGAAAAACCGACCCTCCTGGTGTCACGACGACGACGGTTACGTCAAGTTGCACTGACAAGTCGAATTGTGACCCTACGACTATTCCACCTCCCTCTGACTGCACTGTCGGGACTTGTACAGCTATTGTCGTACCTCCTCAAACTAACCCTCCCACAGTTACCACCACAACGGTTGTATCCAGTTGCGCAGGCACCTCGACTTGTGTTCCCACAACCATCCCACCTCCCTCTGACTGTTCTACCGGGACTTGCACCGCTATTATAATCCCTCCACCAACCGGCCCTCCTCCCACGGTCACCACAACAACTGTCATATCGCGCTGTGCTGGAACGTCGAGTTGTGTTCCCACAACCATTCCGCCAGCTTCAGACTGTACTACAGGGACATGCACTGCTATCATTATACCGCCCCCTACTGATGCTCTGTCAACCACATCAGTCACAACGACGACGATCATCTCGTCTTGTACTGACGCTGAGAGCTGCACCCCAACAACTATCACACCAGCTTCGGATTGCACTGCCGGAACCTGCACTGCTATCATTATACCCCCTCCCACTAGTACTCCGTCGACTACACCAGTTACGACGACGACGATTATCTCGTCCTGCACTGGCATCAACAGTTGCGTTCCAACAACTATCCCGCCTCCTTCCGACTGTACTATTGGAACATGTACTGCTATTGTCATTCCTTCTCCGAGTACTTCACTTAGCTCTACTGAGCCAACTACCTCGGCCAGTCCCACATCAGAACTCCCATCTTTACCCACAACATCCACTGTGCCATCAGACACCTCCTCCATACCCACCACATCTACCACGATATCGGAATCCTCATCGGTACCTGCCACGCCTACTGCATCAGAGTCATCATCCGTGCCTACCGCATCCACGACGACCTCAGAACTCTCATCCACGTCTACCACATCCAGTACATCATCGTGTGTCGTCACAGAAACCCGAACCGTGTCAGCCAGTGGTTCAGAGGGCACACAGGCCTCATGGGTGGTTCCGGATTGTGCTAGAACCATGCGCTTTGAGGTTGCAGGTGGCCAGGGCGGTCAAAACGTGGTGCCATATAATGGAGGAAGTGGAGCATTGATCTCAGGATCCTTTGCAGTGGTGCCTGGACAGACGGTAGTCGGGATTGCCGGTGGCCAGGGAGATACAGGCGTTGCCGGAACGAGCCCATACGGAAACGGCGGCACTGCGTCCGACGGAGGTGGTGGAGGTGGTGGAGCATCAGTCCTCCGCATTGCCGGCAACGACATCATCGTCGCTGGCGGTGGTGGAGGAGGTAGTGTCGTGCAGGGTTCAGGAGGAAACGCCATTAGAACCAATAACGATGACAATCGAGGTAACGCTGGGTCTGAAGGGCAACAAGGCGTTTCCCGATACGTTGTTGGTGAGGGAAATACTGGGACAAGTGGTTACTATTCTGTTGCGCGTGGAGGTGGTGGTGGTACGAGCACCGGTCCCGGTGCTGGTGGAACGTATGGAGGAAACGAGGATTTAGCCAGCAACGGAAATTCAGGGTCGGGTCATAACGGCGGAGATGGCGTTCCCACCCCGAGATCTGCTGGAGGTGGAGGTGGATCAGGCGGCGGTGGTGGTGGTTACTATGGCGGTGGAAGTGGTTCTACGCTGGCCTGGAACTACCAGGACACCGGTACTGTCTCTCCTGCTGGTGGCGGTGGTGGATCTAGCTTTGTTAGCTCCGATGCCACAGGTGTCACGCAGGGTCTCCGAGCTGCTGTCGGAAGCGTGGTCGTGGTATTTTCTTCTTAGAATGAACATTTTTCTTTGTTAGGTAGGGAGGCGATCGGTGCCCAGAGCCGTAGGTCGAAAGAGATTTTACCAGAAGTCTTTGTTGGAATATCATCATTTACGAAAATAAAGACAATCCTGTGAGCCTTATTATCATTAAGCATTGGGGCATCCTACTAATGACGAGCCGTCTTGCTTGCTGAAGGCGAATGTGAACCGACAGGATAAAACGACAGGTAAAAACCCAAGCAGAAGACATGCAAACAGCGTGCAAAGGTGGCGATATTGCCATCCAACAATTGCTATAGGGGCGCGGATGCTGACCCTCTTAAAAATGACCATGAAGAAAAGAGTCTTGCAACATCGGAATCTCAGAAGCAAACACTTGCCCAGCGACATCTTTTCCATATCAAAAGTGTGCCCAGTTTTGGGTCAGGAGTCAGAGCCTCTTCAGCTGCCTGGCCCTTGGAAAAGTCAAGTTCAAAACTACCATCATGGTCAACCAACCGCTTGGTTTCCCACGCGTTCTACCAAGAGCGCTACAAGCAGAGTATGTCTCACCAGCCCTTCGCCTCGATCCGGGAGGCTGATTGAAAAGTCTCTGATGTTCAGCATGCTGCTGAGCCTTTTGCTCACAATACCAGGTCCCGCTTCCATCGTCACCGAGGTACCTATGAGAGGTTGGGAATGGCATTTGCGCTGTCCTGCGTCGAGTCAAGTTGATGCTTTAACCTGATGCGTCCGAGATGCCTGCACAATGTGTCTTGGCCCCTGATTCGAGAACGTACAAGTCTGGGGCGATGTCAATGTTTAGTTGAGTTACACGTAGATGCTGGCTTCCTAGCCGTGAAATTTGGCCGACTTATTGATGGTAAGATGCAACCTATTCGATTTGTCATTTCGTGTCAAGCAGAGGTAGCAATTAGTTACCTTTGGTCAATGGCGCCAAGCGCCAGCAGTCCATCAAACAGGTATGTCATGGGTCTTTTTGATGAAAATCAGATGGAATGAATGTCCAGACGAAGACGGTTTTACAATCGGATGCTCACATAAAGCCATCAATCTGGATCGTTATTGAGGCGGAATAGATAAAGTTCTGTGGGTCTTGCATTCCAATCCCGAGTCTGAATCATGAGAAAAAAAGTCTGCTCTCGCTCGACCAAGGTGTACAGGTCTTTAGCCGTGGGACGGTAAAGCTACGTAGTGGATGTCATGGTGCTCTTGTTGGAGGATGATACCCTAGACGCCTGAGATCAAATCTCAAAGTCAAGTTTTCACCCGTACAAGATGCTGGCGTCCGCTTCTAGGAACAAGTCCTCGGCGTCTTGCGTGACGCTGGAGCATCGTATTGAGATTGTACTCGAAGGGATGACCTTCGTTGATGTTTCATAATAGCACAAAGGCTCAACGGTGTGGATGAAAATCTCCCGATACCAAAAAATCAACAATTACCGCGCCGGGCCGAGGGTGGTTGTCGCGAGTGTTCACAGTAACTGTTTTTTTTTTACTTTGCGACATCTCCAAAGGAGGGTATGAGCCATAAAAGTAAGGTGGCTAATAAAGGTACTAGAGGTAGGGGAACACAACAGTCATGTCACGTGCATCAGCCCCTTGTTTTCAACATCATCTGGGCGCTAACTGATACGCGTCTCAATCGTTAATGGAGTCGTTTGAGACGCCACCATCACGCAATCCCCTCCTCTCGCTTTCATTCTAAGAATGGACCGTGGCCTTATCGAGGCGTGGATTATTGAGACTTTCTCATCTATCCTGTCCGCCTCTCCCATGGACTCATCAAAGAAACGGAAGCGGCCGGATGAGATACCCAGGATGGTGTCTCCCCCATCGAGCAATGAACTGTCTTCTACAGCTAGTTCGAATGTTGCGCCACGACCACCTTCACCAAGTAAAAAACGGCGCCTAGAAGCCTCAATCGCCCTCCGACAGCCCAACTTTTCACTCACTAAGCTGTCAGAACACTCCCTAGCCGATGATGGTCCACCCATGGGCGCCGCGAGTTCCGGCACGGGTTCTACACAAACGGGACCCGTCCCCGGAAGTAAGAAGTCTAGTTGAACTCTCAGCCCTGTTAATGACATGACCGATCTTCACCTTGCCGAAAAGCCCATAGAGACAATCATCCTAGAGTCGCTCACCCAGTTGACTGGAGATGTCATTGACATATTTCACAACGCAAAGGATGCGTCAGAGTCTCGTGGTATAGCACCACGCTCCGCCAGAGAGGGTATTCTTGCCGACCGTACTCCTCTGGAGCCAGCTCTAACAAACGAAACCTTCTATGACATGGCGCTGTGAGCCAATGAGCATCATGCAGAAGAATGGGGCGCTACGGCGGAGGTGAAGATATTGAAGAGAATCTCCCAACGGTCACGCGAGGCTGCCCTGCTCAATCTCACCGAGCAAGCTTGGAACGCTCGTGTTCACGAACCCTTGCTTGATATCGCGCTCGAGCCGTTTGGGAATAAAGTATCCCACTGGGACGTTACCCGGGCTTCTATCAACAAACCGTATCTTGGTAAGCATCGCCATCAGCATCGAGACCAAAGTTATGGATGGGCCAGGTGAGGAGGCCAAGGCTCAGCTCTCGATTTGGGTATCATCACATCTCAAAAGGTTGCGCACATTGTCAAGCACGTCACAGACGCGCATGGAGCTGAATACTACTCTCCCGGGTATTCAGGTCAACGGAAGTGTGTGGACGCTACTCTTCCTCATCGATGGAGAGGAGGTGGTACAGCTCGTGAAGGCGGTTACGATTGGTGATACGAGAAGTGTGGTTGGCTGTTATTAGATTGTGACCTTTTTGCGACATCTAGGGCAATGGGCTTTGACTATGTTTCAGCCATGGCTGTATAAAAATGTCTTGAAGACGTAGCAATGATTAATACATGTTTCTTGATGCTCCCAGAACCATCTCATTAAAGTCGGTCAACTTGTCCCCAAGATGGCGGGGTATTCATGAACATCAAGTCGGGTCATTGGCATGTTCCTCTCTTTAATACTGCCTCAGTCTCTCTAAGCAATGCGATGCACCTCTCATCTTCATATCGTCTAGCGATGAGCTGCAGCATCTACATATCGTTCAGCCGCGGTCTAAAGATGATCATTAAAGCGGCCGAGCTCGTTCATGGGTACGTAACTATCGTTTAGTAGGTCCAGTCCCGCGTCGAGTCAGGTTACTGGAAAAGAAATGTCTGGATGCTCAAGAAGTTTCTACTGCGAGGTGTAGTTCCAGTGTCCGGCTTGATCATGCGGTCATGCACATCTACAGCCAACTGGACAAAGAATGGCATCCACATGACGACCATCATCTTTTCCGGTTAAAACCAATGTTAGTTGTACATTGGCCTGGAGGTGTTGCGGTGAGCTTTCAGTCGACAGGTTTTATCGTCAGTATGTGCCGTTGGAACAAGGGCGTTTGTAAATTAATATATTATTAATCTTTAATTATTTTAATAATACATTTTTATACTACTTTATTAACTTATAACTCTAAGTTTTATCTAGTTTTCTTAGCTCTTCTTAGCCTTTGTAGCTTTTTTAATAACTTAAACATTTTTTAATTAAAAGGCTTAACATACATGATAAGCAAGTATCACAGTCATGCAAATATCACAAAAATCCCTTAACCTATATCTTCTTCATTTAATTAATTATTTCTTAACTACCCAATATATCACGAGCTTTTAATAAGGCTAGGATACTTCTTGCCCTTTAGGCTATGCAAAATAACCCTAACTTAAGTATCCGACGAGCTATAACTATCTATAAGGTTCATTATTATACCTTATATCATCGATAATATGGCATTCAGTCTCGACGCGATACTATCCAGAAATCACATCGGCTATCTAATCTAGAGGA